>JACCEG010000387.1:31357-82305 GCA_014065205.1 Tuber brumale | reverse complement strand
GCGAACACTCAGATGCGGGATATAAATATCGAAGTGCCTCCTGAGCTTTACAGACATCATCAAGCAATGGAGAAGAGATCTTATCAATATAAAATTGTTTACTTCATAAATCTTTACTTTACCTTTACCTTATTGAGATGAGCCTTCCTCGACAGATTCTCCAAACGAAGATGTTGGCCTACGTCCCTCAGTTATATCAGAGATCGAGGTCCGCCTAACAGTATATTGATAGTTCTCCTGTTACTACGGCTCACTATATGAACCACGAGTTCACTTCAAACTCCACCTTCAGCTCAGACTTCGATTACATTTTTGAACTACCTAACTGTCCCATTTACATTCATACATTCGCAGAAATCTTCGACACTGAGCTTTTTCAAATTGAAGCAGAATATACACAAGAACCCTTGTGGTTTACAATACCTTTCGCGATCCCAATGACGGATCAATTCAATGGCATATATCACACCTGACATGGTTTGAACTTGGAGTGGAGTTCGACGGAGTCAGAAGATATCGTCGACTGGAGTACCCAATACTCTGAAGACAAGGAGTTAGGCACAAATATCGGAGGGCAAGACATCCCCTCAGCTGGGGCCTAAAAACCTATATATGTACTATAAGTACATTTTGAACCTCGAGAAAAGGGAAATTCAGGTCTTGAGTCCAGAATCAGATCAACTGAACCCTTTTATACCTACACCTCTAGAGTATCTCAAGCGTTGGATACCTTACATACGATTCCTTAAACCCTTTAAAGCATATCAAGAACTCTGGTATGAAGTACTAGTAATCACACATCCAGGGTTATTAAAGCAACTAGCGTACCTGGAAAGTATATCAATGGCTGGGATACTTCAAGACCCAAGGAAGAGAATAACCGTGGGAAAACCTATAGATATCCAACCCGATATGACAGATAAAACCAATGATTCAGTTATATGGAGTCCCTCCCCATCAACACCTCATGAATCCACATTCCGGAAAGGAAATTTACCCTCTCACCGATCCTCTAGTGTTGCAAGCACATATCGGATATCACAATCCTCTACGCCAAAGCCAGGAGAAGACCATACTGCAAATTTAGCCAGATTGGCTACCCGTTTAGGGGTAACATTAGGTCGAATAAGGCAAGACATCAACACCTCACTCGACCAAGACAATATCGCCTTCAAATATTTAAAGGGAGCTACCCAAGACAATACCTTAAAACTACTTAAGGTTCAACAGCAAATTGCCGAAGGACAAGATGTCCACGATGATGATGATATCGCAATTTTGTTGATGCAGCTGGCAGGCATGGAAAGCGAAGTTAAGGGTATCCAAGAGAAAATGCTACGGGAAGTGGCAAAGAAAATAGACACTCAAGATAAGCGTCAACAGGAACATGAAGATATAACCATGAGGTTACATAGAACGCTCGGACAAGAAAGCTAAGTGGCATTAGCCCGAGATCAGACTCTGAAACGGATGGTCCTTAGTCTAAGGACGGAATTCATAGAATTTCGTGCCCCAATGTACCACACGGGAAAGAGAGGTCAACCGTACCTTAGCGCAAGGGCGCCTAGATGCTACTACTCGCCAGGCGGAGATTCGCCAGTCGCTAGATTAACAACAGTAGCAAAATGAGGAGACAAACAATACCCGCAAGGCCTTAATGGCAGCGGTAACGAAAATAATGGCTGCCACACCTAGCCCGGAAGTGGCGCAGCCTGCACCCTTACCTGCTGTTCAAGAAACCAATGACGAGGAATATTATGCTCCGTCTACACGAAGAGAAAAGGGGAAAGGCAAGGAAGCTGCTGATGTATCCGCCTCAGGTGCCCAAGAAGGTGACCCTGGAGATCCTAGGGATGACAACGATGATGACTATGAGAGAGGAAGAAGGAGAGGAAGTCCTAGCCAGGGTAGGTGAGGACAGACACCAGAACAGTCTGGAATGGCAGAGATGCTTGCTAATACAATGCCACTAAATATTAAGCGACCATCAGAGCCACCCCCATTCTTTGAGGATAAACCTGCACAAGATATATATGTGTGGATCCTATAATGCACTGACTATTTCAAACAAAACCCGCAGATCTAGGATGATATTCAAGAATGAGTTATATACGCACTCAGTCGTATGAGAGGAGACATAGTACTCCCTTATACCATTTGGTATCGGAAAGCTATGGTCGGTCTTCAAGAGGAAATTCAGCAGCCAGAATTGGCTACGTGGACTCGTTTGGAACACGATATGAGCGAACGATTTGCCACGGTAGAAGCCTAATAACTAACGCTTCGAGCAATGAAGTTAGTCGAGTACGATGGTAGTATTGAACATTATCAGACAGTCATGCATAACCATAAAATTCGTACATGCATGACCGGAAAGTCCGGGAGACAAGAAGTAGAAGATAAACTTCCGTAACAAATTGTCCGCAGGTTGTCCGCCCTGCAGTATACAACAGATCAAGCATGGGAAGAGGCACTAAGGCTAGGCGGTCGGTCAGAGGAAGGGCTCCTGGCTAGAGAAAAAATTGGGCTAGACAAACCGTCCAAGCCAAAAGTAGTCCAAGAGGTCAAAAAAGAAGACCGTAGTGACTCTAAAACGAAGTGACAAAGAGAGAATAAACCTTATGTCAAGGGAGGTGGAGCCCCACCACGAGAGAGAAAAAGGGACAATGAGCAGGAGAAGCAGAGGAAAAGGTTGAGAGGTGCGACTAAGACCACCGATATGAACTTCGGTGAGGCTCATACCGGTATCTGTTAGGCATATGGAAATCTGAGAGATGTGCACAGACCTACGGTAGGGTAACTGTGCACAGACCCTCGATTTACCAGAGTGCCAACACCCCCCTCCGGCCCCCATATGGGGCCTGCACGTCATTAGCGAGATTTTGAGAGTTGCGTCCCATAACTAAAATATCACATCAATGAAGCCCACTTTATAACACCATATACATCGCCGCCGTTTGTCCAACCGCATGCAGTTCACAGGATATATGAGAGGGGACCTTTGGCGACATCTGGGAAGTGGAACAGATGAGGTCTGTGGGAGGCCCATTGAGATAATAGGCTGCAATGTCGGCGTCCTAAACTATGGGCCGAAGGTGACAGGACGTTTTCGACGAAATACTCCAGAAGGATGCCCTAGTGGCAGAGGCTATTAGGGGTATACTAAATCCACCCATACCCTTCTGAAATCAGCTGTAGGTTGGTTGGTCCTAGTAATAGGACCCCTCTACGGAGGCCAGAGGACCAAGGGGAAGCATGCTCAGATTGGAAGACCAAGATAAGTCAAAGTCCCTTGAGACGTTGACACGTCAGGCTCGGACTTGCAATTGGCACTAGGTGGCCCGGCATGAACTTGATCACTTCATGACTGAAGAGACTACTGGAATGATAGTCAACCAGACTAGAGTAATATAATAGTCTATGCGGATATCTAAGATGGAGGGCGCAGTTTGGCATAACAAATAGCGCAGTCATCTCAACGGAGGAATACTATTCCGGGTCCGCGAAAGGGTGTGATAAGTTTCAGGATCAAATGGTGTTCACACTTATAAGATTCTGGACGTTTGTGTATTAAAACCAGAGTGGTACTTCGGGGGCATAGTAGTTAGAAGTAGTCCATGAATACTCAGTCGTAGGATATAAATATCGAAGTGCCTCTCAAGCTTTACAGATATCATCAAGCAACAGAGAAGAGATCTTATCGATATTAAATTGTTTACCGCATAAATCTTTACTTTACCTTTACCTTATCGAGACGTGCCTTCCTCGACAGATTCTTTGAACAAAGATTTTGGCCTACGTTCCTCAGTTATACTAGAGATTGGCATCCGCCTAACAGTATTCCACAGAGTGTGATAGATACTCAGAGGCAAGATGGAGATTGTACATGTTGTGGAAAGAAGAACCACACCTATCAGACATGTTGGGGGGACGCCCATATATCGGCGGCAATGGTCAGCTCAAGACCGATAAAAATGGGAATCTGACAAGCAAGATCTGCTATTGTAAAGCCTAAATTAGCTCGCAGAGTCACGACCGTCCAGAGCCCCATACGAGTTAATAAGATCTGGGAACTGGCGGACAACGAAGAACTGATCTAGCTTAGTTTATTGGCACCAATGGCGACGGCATTTGGGTATTCAGTGTCCTGAGGGAGCTGGAATCGAAACAGGAACCTGTTAGGCATATAGAAATCTGAGACAAAGTGCACAGACCTCACGACAGGGTAACTGCGCACAGACTCTCAGATTTACCGAAGTGCCAACACGGCCCTGGGGCCCCCCTATGGGGCCCGCACGTCATTAGCGAGATCTTCAGAGTTGCGTCCCATAACTAAAAGGTCACATTATTGATGTTAGATATCCTACCCATCCTCCCACCTCTGTATGTATCCTGCGACAGGCAACAGCTCTTTGTTAATCTCCTTGTAATAGTGCGATACTTCTCTTCCTCAATGTTTCGTTACTTTGTTCTCTCTTCTTACCAAGACCTTGATTATTATTCTTAGACCATTGTCTACGTTCCTCTTTCGAACGCTAATAATCAAGTCATATCATGGTAGAACCTCTCGAAGTGGTAGAATAGAATCTATTCTTAATAGTATAGGTAAGAAAGTATAATAGGTGGTTGCATGAAGAACTAACTACCAGGCTCTACCGGCCTCCTTTTATAGTCCTTCACTCAACCCACTTATAAATCAAAACAACTATGAGTCATAACCGTGACTCATGAAAAACATCATATGACTGCATCATTGGTCATGTGCGTAAACCACCTGACCTCTTAATAGGTCATGTGTGTGAAGGTAACTCAAACTGCGCAGCCCCCTTGGCCTCGTGCGCTGCTCCCATGACCTCTTAATAGGTCATATGCATGAAACAACATATAATCCATAAAACCTCATGATGAATATCCTCATCATGGTGAAACATCTCCTTCCACTACCTGCCACAAACGTCTCCTTCCACTATCTGTCACGCGACCATGACAATTGAAGCCCAATTTATAACACCATATACGTCACCGCCATCCATCCGACCGCATGCTGTTCGCAGGATATACGTGAAGGGATCTTAGGCGACATCTGGGAAGTGGAATGGAAGAGCATCAGCAAAAGAAATTCTTCCTCATGCAGTATATACTTATCTTCCTGTTGTAGCTAGCACTGCCAGATTCCCCTATACCTCTCCTACCTCGTGCAAACCTGTCTGTTACACGTCCTCAAGGAGCCTCTGTGCAGCACATTGTAACTTCGTTGCGTCCATTCTGATCCTGGTCCCTTTTTCTCACCCCACCACACCCTCAATCAGTTAACAGCTATTCCGCGGCCCTCACACCTTTTCGTATTTTCTCCCCGTCTCTAATAGGATATTGTGTGGCCTCTTCCAGGCCTTACTCAATTGGAAAAACCCCTGCCGACTCACCGCTCCGTACTGCCCCCTTGTTTTTCCATTGTGGACTTCGTCGCCCTGTAGACGTTATCAAAGCCAAAATACCCCTATGCATTCACAACGTTTCCCCTTTCACTTCACCACTTCTACCCAGATCTGCCACCTGTGACTCCCTCTTGCTTACTCATGATCGTCTTCTTTAGCCGTAGTTCGTCCTCTTTGGTACCCTATACGCCCATTCTAGCATTTCTCAACTTTAACTTTTAGGTAGATGTCTTTCATTAGTTGTCAATTTCCTTGCTTATCCATTTCGTCTCGTTCATCCCATTTCGTCTCATTCTGACCGCTACGTATCGCATCGATCACGCTTCAAATTCGACTTTCTTATCACAATCTTCTAATAAATTCTATTAAAAGTTTCAAAATCTATTCTATTATTTACATACCAACGTGTATTCCCTCTCCCTGGAGTCTCCGGAACTAGATGTGCCATTCCTATGATACGTTTGATGCTTACCACAATTTGTGTTGTCATATTTGGCCTCCTCTCCTTCCCCAAAGTTACTGTAACCAGTCCTGTAAGATCGCTAATCTTTCCCGAATTCTCTACATAAAGTCTTTCTACTAATACAAGCCTGTCAACTGAGCCTGTAATCTGCTCACGAACCTTGAAAATTGAGACTAAACGCGCCGGATAAAGTCCTTTAAGTGCTCCGTAGATATCTTCGTTGCAAGAATCCACCCATACCCAATCATTCCTACTTCACCCAGTCGATTTCCACAGCTGTCTACCTGTGCAACGGAGAAGGTGCCATGTAATCTTGCTCGAGTCCTGAAAGTTCCTTACCGGAACTCGTAAAAGACGGCATATTTCAATTGGAAACTTCTCAATTAAATCTTCACTGAAAATCCTTTCTCCAACTGATTTCTTCCGATAATAGGCAACCAAGAGCCTGGGGAGATATTTTCATGTTTCGTCAAACTGAGTAACTGTTTTAATACTTAGTCCGTACCTCTGCTGTTGCTTAACTGACGATCTGATCTGTCGTTGGACTTGTTCGCTCTCGGGTTCGTTACATTGAGGATGTATATCGTTCGCGATGATATTCATTTCATGAATTTTGAAGCTATCAAGTCTTGCATACGTTTGTAGTATCTGATAGCTGGCATCATTTTTATTTGACTGTCTGTAGCCCTCCTTGATCATTATCTTGTGACTAGTCTCCCCAGACTCGGTTGAATACATTTGAATATTTCCAAAACGCTGTATATGGTCCGCAAAATGACTTAGTAGATGAATCTTGACAAAGTTGAAATCAACATCTTCATCATAGATATCGGCCGCGACTCCTTCTAGCTCTTGATGCTGTTCGTCCGCAATGCGCCGTCTTTGAGTCACCATGAGACCTGAAAGTCTATGCTGATTAAGCACCTCATGGTTTGTACTCCTTATCCTTGCGGTTACCTCCCGTACCTTTCGGGCTGTAGACTTATCCTTTCGATACTCCTTAAAGACATCCTTGTGATCATGGAAAGCTTTAAGGGATCGCTCAAGATATTGAATCGTCTCCTCGGTATGACTTTGGTATTGTGCCATTAGTGTAAAGTTGATAATTGATCGAATACAAGTTAATGCTTTGGTGAAAATAAGAGGTTCAGCGGTACTCGGACGACATAGCGCAGCGGTAAAACATGGTAAAAGGACCCTAACAAGATTTCTCATCTCTTTTCCGGTCCACTGTGAAACTCTACTATACTCTTTATTGGGGGGAGAATAGTCAGGATAACCTGGTAAATTCTTCCAAATGGCGTCAAAAGCCTGCAGCCTCTTGTATTTCTTGAGAAATCCGATAATCCACTTCATGAGATGAGTCTCAAATATTCCCAAGTAGACAACATGCAGGATATCCGGTTTTGGCAAGTGAGCTTGGTGAACATCTGGAAGGCCCCAAAAGACGCTTGGACGCAACTTGAACCCGCGATTAATCAGATCTTCACCAGCATCGCTACTGCCATTGGAGTATTCGGCAAAAAGGGTTTGGTATTTTTTGTAATCGCGTATGGCCGCAGAACGTCCTGTATAGGACCCTAACCGATCTGGAGTGGTTTTGCAAACAGCACACTGATTTTGTTGAATTCCATGCAATGTAACATTTTCTAAATGATCGGCAATCCAGGCAGCAAGATGTGGAAAACACTGCCGAACCTTGCCATCAGCACATTCAATCTCAATTCCGACTTCAGCAACCTCATCTATCGGAGTGAAAATAGCTTCGATCAGCTCACAAAGGATTTCATTGTTCACTAGTTGCTGCCTTGAATCTCGGGATGCCACTCCTAGCATCTTGGGTGGGACAGGTAAAAGTGCCAATAGGACGCTCGCATACTTAGAAGATTTGTTCCTTGTTTTCGATAAGATATTACCAATGATTAGGTAGATCGGCCAGGCTTTCTTATCTCCCAAGAAGTTTGTTAGGAACGTAACATCTGAAGAACATATGATCGGTATGAGTGTTGCTCCTTCGGGTAAGCTATCCTGTACAACCCGTTAACCTTACACCTGACCACAGTGTGGTAAAGCCTCAGAATGTCAAAATATAACCTACCTGAGTCTCCCACCACCAATCCCCCACGTGCATCTCTGAATAAACTCTCGCCGGAGGTGTTTCACTATCCCAATCCTTTACTGGGGCATAAACAATATCTTGAGCAAAGCATTTTTGGCTGAGCAGATATTTCGCACAATTGAGAGGATTGCGATAAAAAAATCTCTGCTGTGATGTAGCTAGCTCTAACCTGTCTGCGTCCTCAATGTCCTGCACTTGGTTAACAAAATACTTGAATAGAATAGATACGCTTACCAACTCAGTGAATGATACCAAGCCCTCTTTCCAACTTCTCATTTGCAAGCCCGATTCTAGTTTATCAACGGTATGAAAAAGACGATATGCGGATTTAATTGTACTGTTCTCGGGCCCCAATCCATTCTTAAAATACCTATCAATATACTCCTTGGCTACCTTTGCTTCAATAAACCACTGTGCAAGTTCAAAGTCTGTCTTGTTTTGAAAGGGTGCCAATAGCTCATCTTCAGCCTTTTGACGTTATACAGCGTCACGGAGAACTCTTCCAGCAGTGTGATGTTTTGTTGGTGCCCGTGATTCAACAAAATCTGTGAGACGATCTTCTCTTTCAAAAAGGTTAAGACTCTCAACATCTGAATCTGCTATGCTGTGGTCTGATTCTGGTTCGTAATCTGCTATTTGGATCTCGATTGAATTGTGTAGTTCATGTGTTTCGTTCGCTTCTGGAAAAGGATTTGGAGGTTGTACTCTGTCTCCAATTGTTTGTTGTACAGCTTGTGGATGCCGTACAAAGTCCGGGTGCTGCTTCTCGATGTGGTTTCTGTACCAGGTACTCGACCTGTACTTTTCATTGCAGTATGGGCATTGTGACACCTGTACCATTCTGTAATGTTATCATGTTAGATTCAGTAATGACTTTTGAAGGTACAAAGCAGTCGAATAAAGCACTAAAAAATATCAAACGTACCTCGCGATTTGTACAGATAGGTCTTCAGAAAACAATAGGGGATAAGTATCAGAAGGAACCAAGTAGGGTGCGAATGCGATGCTTTCTAGTAGTGCTATCCTTCTTAGTTGATAATAGGATAGCCCTCCTCTTGCTTAAGCCTGCCGCTTGCATGATTGTCAGCCCTTGACCCGTTGCTATGAGGACTCTCCACGGCCACCACACTATTCCTAATTTGTATATAACTCCTGACTTTCACTCTCAGACCACCATGAATATTACGATCATTGTCCACGGTACCAGAATATTGGACACTATTAGCGGCTTAATTCCACTGTTAATCGTCCGTTTTTTACCCACATACGCATTTCCTCATTCTGCGGCTCTGTCAACCATTATCCAATATGAGCATGAACCAAGCTACCGCCATCTTTTACACAATCCGCTCCTCCTCCGCCAAGGCTAAAATTCAAGTTTGCTTGACTTATGAGTTCAAGCATACAACTCTGAAGTGTTGGATGTTGAAACTCACTTTGCTGTACACTGGTACAATTATTTGTACGTTTGAAAAAGCTTTTCAAGATTCTGTTCAAGATTGTCTTCTTCTTTTTTTTAAGCAGTCTTCTGTACTTGAAACTTGAGTCTACAACAAACACCTTGAATTGTTCGCTCTCCCGCTATATAGAACCCCTCCCAGCTCCCCTTTTCGCCTTTCCTCACCATCATCTCCATTCACCGCAACTGCACAGCATTGATAGTATTTCATTTGCGACATTCAAAGGTATGTTTGCTACCCTTCTCGGCTGACTTGACCCTAGCTAATCAGTATTAAGACTGCATCTTCTTGTGTCACTCCCTGCCTCCCGTCACCTATATCTCATACTAGCATTAATTCAACGCACAACAGCCAATTAAGTCCTCTTGAGCTCTGTTTGATACTTTACCTACTTATACTACATCGGCTTCCAATTTACTCGGGAGCATTGAGCAAGATCTACTATGAGTAAGTGATCACTAAAGACTTCCAAAAGCTAAAGTAGCCATTCCTTGATAAGAATAGAAACTAATTAGTATTTGCTAGATTGGGTAGATAAATTTCCTGTTCTAACTACCACTACTCCTTCTTTTTTTTTACCTCTTAATCTATCCAGGATGGCCTCCTGCCGTCCTATTGCTCCTTTTCTTCGCGTCGTGATCTAATTAGTTGTTAGAATGGTTTCCACTGCCGAATTCAGAACCGAGCTAAACCTGACTGGGTGTGGTGGCACTGTTGCCAGCAGGAGATACCGTGACGTGAGGAAATTCATCCTGCAGAAGTCTCGCGAAAGGAGCGTTACCTCTAAGAGACAGGCAGGAGAGGATACATGGAACGATTTGAGGACAGACGCCGTCTCCCATCCTTCTCTTTGGGGCTTCCAGGCCAAGTTCGACAGCCCTCATACGGGCCCCTTCGCCAATTTCCATCGCGCCCTCGATTCACTGATCCTTGACGTCCTCAAGAAAGCCGCAGAGTCACATCGAGCAGCACGTATGAACTCCGATGATGAGGATGAAAGATCGGTCGCCGGCCCTTCCGGCACCCAACTCGAAGCCGTAGTTCGTCCCCCTCCTACCATCTACGCGGAGAAACCATTCAAAATTATTTACATTAAAACTACGGCTGCCCCACAAGGTACTGCGCGCTCGCTTCCCTGAATTGTTCCTGTAGGGGGGGTGGCAAATCGGAATTGGTTGGGGGTTTTAAAGCACTATACTCTTCAAGAGCTTGGACAAGCTGTTTGTAAGCATCTTGACGATGGCGAACACCCCCGAAAGTTAGTGGGTATCCTTGAGGATATCCAACCCCTCAACACCACCCCCAACGGAACCCACCAGGTGGAACTAATCGATGACCAGCAAGTGAATGCCTGGGTTCGTCTCTCTAATGCCAGACCTCTCACGGTGGCCTGCTTTCTTGACAGTACTCCAGCTCCTCCTCCTGATGGCCCTCCGGACACCCCTCTTGTTCATCTGAATACGCCTCTTGCCAGGCGTGGGGATCGCTACTTGGAACCAGGCCAATTTGATGTGGCCGAATTCTACACTGAACCAGCTAGCGATTCCGAGCTGGAAGATGATTTAGTACACCGTACAAAGTGCCGAAAGGGCTTTCCTCAGTCCGATGGTGGCTGGCGGTGAAGAATTCAGACTAATAACCGGCGAGTCCTTAGGTTCCAAAACCATTCTCGTGAGTTGATCTCCCGGGCTCGTATCAACCAAGGCCCAAACTATATGTCCTCTTATGGAGATCTGAATGGCCAGGTTCTTCCTCTCCCGCCTTGGGTTCCTCCTCCAGGCTGTGATGCACCTTACGCGCTAGGTGTGTGATTCAGAGTGGACTTTCAAAGAGTTCTTTGGGCTGGGCTTCATCTTCTTTGGGCTATGGCCCGGGTATTATTTTCTTTTCATTTCTTTGCTTTCTTTGCTTTCTTGGTTCTTGGGTTGCACCCTTACATGCGGTATTCGGATTCAGGCTGGGCGGGGGTTCTTTGGGCTGGGCTTCGTCTTCTTTGGGCTATGACCCGCATATTTTTATTTTTTTCTTTCTTTGCTTTCTTTGTTCTTGGGTTTACTTTACTAGTAGTTTTATATCTCTTGGTGTTCTGGCTTTTTCTTTCTTTCCGATGTTGTATTGATCCTTTTGTCTTCCTATTTAGGACTTTTCATTTCACCAGATTCTTTACTCGTAATCCTTAGTAGCATGTTAGTTTCTGTTAGTGGCTCTGGGCACCAATTGTTAGTCGGCATGTTTAGACCTTTAGACGTCCGGTTTTAGCTGGTATAATGCATTGGTTTCGCCCAGAATAGTTATAAACATTACCTTTTTCTATATTTTTAATTGAGCCTGTGTGATAAACTGTTTCAGGCCATCAAGCATTCGAAATTCAATCTCTTCTTGGTCCTTTGTGACTCATCTACATCGCCTTGGTGATGGGAAAAGGGTAAAGAATGTTTACGATTCTTCGAGTGTAGGTCTGTGATGGACACAGACCACCAACTATTGTTCAATAAAAGGGTTATTCGTCCTCAAGAGGACGTCCTTGAGTGTAAATGGCCGTATAGCAACAACTTGAACTTTGTACAACCTGTCCACATTTCACCTGGCCTCAAAATTGTACTCCTGACGCAGCAACAATGAATGGAAATACGAGTAGAGGTGTGTTTAGGACTCTGGAGCTTATATATAAACTATATACAGTACTAAATAGATCCCAAGCAGCCATATCCAGATTCTCACGACCATCAGCATCCACTCTAAGGTCTTCACTTTCCGTCATAGATGTTGATTTTCCATCGCAGCAAGACGAACAGGAAGGAAATTTATTTGCCAACGATGATGCTGCGGATATTGATGAGGACAGTGATGAGGCTCCTCAGCGTCACCGGAGAGTCCAGAAACGTTTTGTCGAATACTATTCACAATATCAACAAAGAGCAAAGAGGCTGAGATTTGTAAGTTTGAATTTACGGTCTTTGATATAATCTGCTGATAATAAAGCTTACTGTGGACTCACCATCACCGGCTCTTACTGGACCTACCTCAGCATTTTCATCACAGAGCCAGCAAGTACAAATACATTCTGGCCATCGCAGGGTTAATTCACCACATTTCACATCCTCAATATTGGGCTCACAGCCAATTTTAACTCATCAAAATGGATGTCAAATGGCTGAAGAGGACAATAGTGCGTCCGATATTGTTGATACAGTAACCTCACTTTCAGATAGGTCAAACTTTATATGAGGTGAGGAAAGGATAGTATTTGAAAATGCTGCAAATATGGTCCGGTATCATACCTGGTTCATTAACCCTTTTGTCAAGCCATCTGAAAATGATTCGTTATTGGAAAGTTACTGGGTGAAGGTAGCGAGCAAGCTTGGCTGGCCCGGTTTGGCAATGCAGAAGCATGCCATGACTTTTGTGAGTACACAATAGCCGAAGGGCGTCTCCTTGCGGCTCTGTCCAAGCTGATTCAATCTCTCCAGTTGAAATCAAGGCAGTTCAGTGCCCGCTCTCATCTTGTTTCAGAGACTAGAATTACTGTGCAGGACTTTTATGACCTTCTACACAAGCAACCGGCAGAAATTCGAGCAAAGGTTAGTTATTTACGGGAGGATGATCGTTTTACGTGTCATCCAAGCAAGTAGGAGCTAGGTTTAACTTGACGGAGTCACAAAGGAGACGGAGAAAGGCTAATTTGAGCAGAATTGCGGCTTCCGGTTTGGTGTACCAGAGATAGCAAAACTGTTATACCACAAGTGGTTCCGCAATGTTAAGATGCGAGGACGAACCGATAAATCCTTCCTCAGTCGGATTAATGGTGTCTTGATATGTCTTACAGCGGCTTGTATTTACCATGCCTTAAAGGCGTGGAGTACAAGGACCTTCGTGCAGGCATCAGACTTCTCTGCCTTAACTGCACAAAGTTGGTTTGACCCTTTCACTGGAAGAAATTGGACGTTGTGAGGCTAGTATTAAAGTTGTACTAATTTAAATCAGATGTTTACTTGCGCCAAAGGGCTACATGGCAGTGATTACCAGTGGTGGTTCAAAAGAAGCTGGTTGAAGATACGAAGAAACAAATAAAGCACTTACTTCGTGATAATGGGTTCGTTCAAGAACATGAATCTCGTGCGGCACTAGAGGACCCGGACGCTGCAGAGTATCTTGAGGTACAGGTTTCTGGGGATGAGGAAAGGGAAGTAGAGGATAATAATTCGGACCCAGAAGCGGAGGATGTGATTGATGCGCTTGTGGAAGGTCCTGAGGAGGACGAATAGCAGTCAATAGGCAAAGGATAGCGATAGTTAATTAACATTTTTATGATTTTTAAATTTTAATATTCTAAGATAAAGGAGTAAAAGGACGAGGGAGGAATAATATATAAGGTTGGAGGTACTCAAAGATGTAAACAAACTATGTAATGAGGGATTCATATAATCAGCAGACAAAGCGAGCCATCATGAGGCAGTCCATACAAAATTAACATAAAAAGGTTGCTTAAGAGTCAAGAGCGATGCAAAAGTAGCAGGAGAGAGTAGCGATGAACGGGTGGAGGTGGGGAATAGAGAACTGAGATGTGACGCATAGTGATGGTGACGGGAAGAGTCGTTAAATGGTTGTTTGATGAAGAGGAAAGAGTTTATGCAAGACTTTAAGCATTAAGCACTTTTTCTAGGAGACTGTCCGTGAAAGGAATCATGGAGCTGAGAGATGTAGTGAAAAGGACGCAGAACGTCCTATCGAGGATGGGGAATGGTGTAATGGTTCGTTAGGAGGGGTAAAAGGCAAGGTAAGAGTGATTGAGTTCCGGATGAGGTATAGAAGACAGAATAAAAAGAAATATGATACGGCTTGTTAAGGACTTTGAAGGTCATAAGTTCTCTAGGGAGAGAAACAACAGGACGGGTCGCTTATGAGGAGGGGAGGTGAAACCGGAGAATTCAAGGAGAGTGGGAAAATATTAAATAACGCCGGGCAATAGGAGATTAGCGCCATTACGTGTCCTAAGAGAAATAGTCAATCCGGACAAGGCATGAGTATGTAGTACGAATAGGCTAATCCTGATTCACGCATGGTACCCAACGGCCGGAACAGGGTCTACATCAAAGAGAGTTTTATAATTTTACCTCATATACCTCATATACCTCATGAGGTAGAGGGAGTAAATGTGAACTTTGGCTGATGAGATCCGTCATAGGCCCAGCGAGATAGTAGGCTTCAAAGGTAGGCTTCCTAAACTATGGGCAAAAAGTGATAGGACGTTTTCGATGAAATACACCAGGAGGCTGCCCTAATAGCAGAGGCTATTAGGGTTATACCGAATCCACCCATACCCTTCTCAGATCAGCTGTAGGTTGGTTGGTCCTAGTAATAGGACCCCTCTATGGAGGCCAGCGGACCAAGGGGAAGCATGCTCAGAGAGGAAGACCTAGATAAGTCGGAGCCACTTGAGAGGTTGACACGTCGGGCTCAGACTTGCGATTGGCACTAGGTGGCCTGGCATGAACTCGATCACTTCATGACTGAAGAGACTACTAGAATGATAGTCAATAATACTAAAGTAATATAATAGTCTATGCGAATATCTGAGTTTGGGGCCGCTGCTTGGAATAACAAATAGCGCAGTTATCTTAACAGAGGAATACTACCCCGTGACTGCGAAAAGGTCTGATAAGTTTCAGGGTTAAATGGTATTTGCACTTATAAGATTCTGGATGTTTGCGTACTAAAAACAGGATAGTACTTTAGGGGCATAGTAGTTAAAAGTAGTCCGCAAACACTCAGATGCGGGATATAAATATCGAAGTGCCTCCCGAGCTTTACAGACATCATCAAGCAACAGAGAAGAGATCTTATCAATATAAAATTGTTTACTTCATAAATCTTTACTTTACCTTTACCTTATCGAGACGACCCTTCCTCGATAGATTCTCCAAACGAAGATTTTGGCCTACGTCCCTCAGTTATACTAGAGATCGGCGTCAGCCTAACAGCTGACATGTTGGGCTTGGACTTGCAATTGGCACTAGGTGGCCCGGTATGAAACTGATCACTTCATGACCAAAGAGACTACTGGAATGATAGTCAACAAGACTAAAGTAATATAATAGTCTATGCGGATAACTAAGTTGAAGACTACTTTTTAGTAGAACAAATAGTACAGTCATTTCAATGGAGGAATACTATTCTGTAACCATGAAAGGGTGTCAGAAGTTTTGGGTCAAACAGTGCTCACACTTATAAGATTTTGGACATTTGCATATTAAAAACAGAGTGGTACTTCAGAGGCATAGTAGTTAGAAGTAGTCCGTGAACACTCAGATGCTGGATATAAATATTGAAGTGCCTTCTGAGCTTTACAGACATCATCAAGCAATGGAGAAGAAATATTATCAATATAGTATTGTTGTTACACTTTAAATATTTACCTTATCTATTTATCGAGATGAGCCTTTCCATAACAGATTCTCTCCAATTGAAGATTTGGCCTACGTTCCTCAGTTATACTAGAGTTTAGCATCCGCCTAACACATTGATACATCTTCTATACTTACAAGTCATATAAGCAGGTAGAAATCATATATGATCACAGTATATCACTTGGCATCAAAAAGAGGTCCTGATACCTAATATGTAATAAAATTTCTAGATTAAGATAGTACTACTATGTAACTCAACTTTGTTTTATAGATTGTAGGGATACAACACAACATTGATTGAAATCCAAGCTTGAAGAATAATATACTATGAAATATATATTCTTATGAACAAAACTCAAATATAGAAAAATTTAGTCCTCCACCTTAGTTAACCCTCTCGTATTTAAGTTCTCAAACCTCTTTACACCTCTCTAAATATTAACTCTTATATTCATGGTAACTCTGGTACTATTGTTGCAGTTATGGTCTAAAATTTCTATATCTCATAAGCTGTAGTTTAGTAGAAGCACTTTCTAGAAATAAATATACCTTTAGGTCTTTCTAATATATAGTAGCATAGGTTTGGACAAACTTGGTAAGACCAAGTATGACTACTCTTATTTATTGAGAGATCACCTTTGCTACCTGTTGTATACCATTTCTCCCATTCCTTAAAGGTAGTAGATTGTCATTATTCAGTGCCTGGAAAGCTATATTTTATGTAGGATAGAGAATGGACCCATATACGAAAACTACTCACCTCATTACCAATAGCTTTATACTAACAATTTCCAAGCTTATACCATTCTCTATTTGCATATCCAGAAAAGGCAAACTAATGAGATAGTTTTTTAATATTCATGTGTAAAGTGCTTCTGCAAGTCACTTGATATATTCCCAGATCTGATTGTATCTGTGATCTTATATGACCACATTCTAGTTTTAGGAGAGATTTCTCACATGTGTCTATATTCAATCACTTTATGATGTGCTTACTTAGCTATTAGTATATGACATTTAGATGAAAACATTTCATATCAGGTTCTCCTCTTTTATTGAGTTAGACTGCTTCTCTCTTATTTTTAACTGGAGTTTATACTTTCATACAATTACTATAGCTTTGGTGTTCTTGCTAATTCTTATGACTTTGTTGATATTCTCAGGTAGTTTTGAATATTCTGCAAGTATCTTCCCAACTTCTTCATCTGATATTTCTTCCATGGACTACAGGTTTCTTTCTGCAAAGACTACAGAGTATGAGGTGACCTTTAGTGAATTATTGGATGAGAATTAAGTGTATCAGTCCAATGAAAAACATAGTCTATTGCACTATATGCAATGTGCTGAGTGATAGGTATTTATGAATATACCTATTAATGGATGCCTTTGGTTTCAGGTATAGTTTCTTTGTAGCTAGACTATCTAGCTCTATTTCAACCTTGCATTTTCAGTCAGTTGAAATATGTCTTAGCCAACATGTTATTATTCCACTGGAGGTTCTCCTGCAAGCACATTTATTGTCTCAGGTACCTGTCCAATCCTGACTAAAAGATGGATGAACTGGACTATTTGGAGTACAGATATCTACCTTATTTCTCACATACTTATCCAGGCCAGTAAATTTACTATTTACAGATAATGATCCTATGAGATACTACCAGCTTAACCAAACAAACTACTTGTTAGATATTCTACTTGTTAATCCATTCATTATGTATCTTGCAACAAGCAATGACACTTAGATAATTAGCCTTGTATATATGGTGAATACTTCTCTTTGTTTACAATGTCCTTTTATATTTTGAGTACTATCGAGACTCTGATTATTACTCTTAGGCGGATGCCTACATTCCTTGTTTGAATGCTAATAATCTGATCTTATCATGATAGTAGAATAGATGGTAGAATAACTTATTATTCTTAAAGGTATAAGTAGGAAAGTATAATAGATAGTTGTGTGAAGAACTAACTATCAAGCCCCAATAGCATCCTTGTATAGTATATAGTTCTTCACCCAATCTGCTTACAAATCAAAACAACTATGAGTTGCAATCGGGACTCATACACTTGTGTAATATAAAAGTCATATGACTGCATCATTGGTCATGTGCATAAACCATATGACCTCTTAATAGGTCATGAGTGTGAAATAATATATCCTCCTGTACAGCCCCCTTGGTCATATGCAGAGCTCCCATGACCTCTTAATAGATCAGGTGCATGAAAGTAAACTATAGCGCACAGCTCTCTTGGTCTTTTATGCAGCTCCCATGACCTCTGAATTGGTCATGTATGTGAAATCATAATATAACAAATAAAACCCTATGACGAATATCCTCATCATGGTACAAATATTTTCTTCCACTATCTGTTAGTCTAGAATCGTGACACTACTAACTTTTCTGGCTTTTTAATACTACTAGGATATTTAACCTCAGTATCATATATTGGACTATATTTTTGATTTATAGAGGAAGAGAGTAAGTACAGGAGCTACTATAAAATTGATATGTGATAAAGCTTAAAAGTTTAAGAAGTAGAAAGAAAGCCAAACAAATCAAATGTCTAGGACAAGAAAATAATGTTGTCATATAATAGATACAAAATCACACTATAAATTGATAATACTATAGTAATAGTGGGTTGAATTTTGCAGTAAACAAAAGATAGGTTTGTTGGTGAATTTTATACTGTACTATTTACAAGAAAAAACATTCTCTCCAGTAGTAGTTTTGTCTTCTCAAGAATAAAGATGAGAGAAGGAAATAAGTAATTTAAACTGTAGTAAATAAGTGAAAAAAGTAAAAAGGAAATTGTGAAAGCAGTATCTGGAAAAAAGTAAATTCTATATCAAGTATAAGTAGAAGTTGTTTCTACTAACTAAAGATTAAGCCTATTGTGGTTAGGACAAAGAATATTTATTGCAAACAAACCTCCAAAGTACCTTGCACATTATAACTCACATCTTATTGTATTATGCTGTGGATTATTATACCTCCTCCATTGTGGTCTCTTCTGTTAATACTCTCTGGACTTCAGTTCTCATCCTATATCTTGAGCAGCCTACTAATAATCATCAATTACAATTGCTCTTGTATAAGAACTAGTTGAAACTGGATAATTGTCAGGTCTGTTGCCTTTGACTTAATATCGATAGCTTCTACTCATAGCACTCTCTGAGTATTCAGGTACTAGTATTCACTTATGCAGTCCTCAGGGATAATGAAAACAGTATAGATATTTTTGATAGTAGTTGGTGATGATTGATAAAGATTCTTTATCCCATGTACCTTGATATTATGACTTTTAGCAACTGTTATTTGCAATAAAATCAAAGTATTAAAAGTACTAAGAACAAGTCTATCAACTGATTTAAAGTTGGTATTATCAGGGAGGAAATATATTTCAATGACATTTTGCTCAATCCCTTGACCATCTTTAACTCGAACCTGTCTGGCTAAGTCATTGGCTAATCTGAAATAGTTGTAGGATTTAGACCAATATATTTTAAATTTGAAAGGTAGAGTATTGTGATCTTTAATCTGAAGTTCATTAGCCTCAAAAGATCCACCTTTTCTTAACCAGTCATGTGTAGTATATATCTTAATAATCTGGCTAGCTGTGCTTTAGAGGAGATCTCAGTGGGAGAGCTGATTGTAAAGCTCAAAACACTGCAGTTTAGGACTTTGCCTGTACCTTTTCAAAGACCTTGTGGGCAATCTATCCAGTAGCAATTTTGTTATCATACAATAGTCCATTATTACTAGGTTTTATAATGGCCATCTTATAGGAAGGCTGCTGATATATACTATTTTCTACTATCTAGAAACCTCCTTGTATAAGTAATATATCTATTTCATGATCAATCTCATTAGAATAGACTTTACGAGTGCAATTATAGATGGTATCATTCCTCACAGATATTCAAGTTAACTGCAATCAGGTCCTAGCAATAAGGTCCAAACATATGAAAGTTGTAAAATGCATTGTGATTTGGTATAGAGTAGGAGGCTTGAGCCTTTGCAGACTATCACAATACAGTTTGGTCAGCTAGTATCTTACTTAGCAGGAGAAAAGACTAGTACCTGAAAGCAGCTACAATCTTATATCATTTCCAGTTACTTATTGTTTGGCATATGGAAATCTGAGACAAGTGCACAGACCTCACGGTAGGGTAACTGCACACAGACCCTCAAATTACCGGAGTGCCAACACCCCCCTCCAGCCCCCTCATGGGGCCCGCACGTCATTAGCGAGATTTCGAGAGTTGCGTCCCATTACTAAAAGGTCATATCAATGAGGCCCACTTTACAACACCATATACATTGCCGCCATCCATCCGACTGCATGCAGTTCACAGGATATATGCGAGGGGACCTTTGGCGACATCTGGGAAGTGGAACAAAAGAAGTCCGTTGGAGGCGTATTGAGATAGTAGGCTTCAAAGTTAGTCTTCTTAAACTATGGTCCGAAAGTGATGGGACGTTTTCGGCAAAATACTCTAAGAGGATGCCCCAGTAGTAGAGGCTATTAGGGTTATACCGAATCCACCCATACCCTTCTGAGATTAGCTGTAGGTTGGTTGATCCTAGTAATAGGACACCTCTACAGAGGCCGGCGGACCAAGGAGAAACATGCTCAGAATGGAAGACCTAGATAAGTCAGAGCCCCTTGAGATGTTGACACGTTGGGCTCAGACTTGCGATTGGCACTAGGTGGCCCGGCATGAACTTGATTACTTCATGACCGAAGAGACTACTGGAATGATAGTCAATAAGACCAAAGTAATATCATAGTCTATGCAGACGTTTTAGTTAGAGGCCGCTGTTTGGTATAACAAATAGCGCGGTCATCTCAACAGAGGAATACTATTCCGTGACCGCGAAAGGGTGTGATAAGTTTCAGGGTCAAATGGTGCTCGCACTTATAAGATTCTGGACGTTTGCATACTAAAACTAGGATGGTACTTTGGGGGCATAGTAGTTAGAAGTAGTCCGCGAACACTCAGATGCGGGATATAAATATCGAAGTGCCTCCCAAGCTTTTCCGACATCATCAAGCAACGGAGAAGAGATCTTATCAATATAATATTGTTTCATACTTTAAATCTTTACCTTACCTATTTTATCGAGATGTGCCTTCCTCGACAGATTCTCCAATCAAAGATTTTTGAGCCTATGTCTCTCAGTTATATACTTGAGTTTGGCGTCCGCCTAATACTTATAAAGTAGAACTCCATATTCCTATCTTCCATCCACTGCCATAACTGTCGTACTTTAGCTGGTGAAGCTGCTAGTACCACAAACAAACTATGCCCCTTTCAATTCCAGTTTGCATCTGTAAGTGCCTCATTTGTCAAGATTCAAAGGCCATACTTTTGACTATTTGAGAAATAGAATAAGTGATTTGCATTAGTTTTAATGCTATTGAAATCAGTATCAAATAAATAGCAACAGTCATTATTGCAGCAAAAAGTAGTTGGTTTACCAGGAAGAAGCCTGCATACCAAGAGATAAGAAAGAAAAAAAGATTTTCCTTTTGGTCAGTCAGAGAGGAGTCAGAAATAGACAAAGGCAAATATAATATACTGGAACCAGGTTGACTTGCAATTTTGAAATCCAGATTCAAGTCTTCTGCTATTCCAGTTTTAGGATCAAAGTCTGACTATTATTTGACTCAACCTGCAACAGTTCTCCTTTGATTATCTCAAATTCTTAATATACAAGAAGTTGCTTTATTTCACACAGAAGCTTTGACCTAATCTTGAGTACCTTGAATACTTTCTCCTCCTTTCAGTCTTCAAGTTTTGGATCTGGAAAGGCCTTGTCTCATATCCCTCCAAGGTCTACCTGATATTCTGAAAGGAAGCTGTACTGTAGTTGGGAAATGGAGAATCTTTAGTCTTTAATGACATTTTCCTGCTTTTTCCACAATTCATCAAAGAGGCCCTGCATGGTATCAAATGGTTAAATGCTGTGAAAGCTGGGGCAATGGTAAAAGTTTGGTTTGTAATGGTGGTGAAAAGAATCACTGAGTTGCATTGCTGCCAGTGGCAGGAGGTGTATACTGGTATGTGTGTTTTTTTTTTTTTTGACAGATGGTTGCTAGTTAAGGCTTAAAGAAAACTGATACGGGAGGGTAACCCCATTTGCCCAGCCGGCCACATACCAAGATGCACGCAGCTGGCACTCCTCCCCACCTAATCCGGATAATACACCCCCATAGCGGATGGGTGGGCATTTACGGTAACCACTCTACCACACCGACATTGTGCTATGATATGAAAGGATTTTTGTCTACCGCACCCACCTACGGGTATTCCTCTTCTTATCAATTGTGATAACTGGGTGCCTCCCATGCCAATCGGGTCAACCCGATCTGTGATAAAATTTAGATTCCAAGAACCTTGAGCACCGTACCATGCCGTACCCAAGCGGCCTGGTTAAGAATCTAACGAGATCTAGAGAGTATCCCTCCTTAGCCGGGAATAAATTACTAGAGTTTTAAACTGAGACCTATTCCACCGATTTCTTGGGCGCTCTGGCGGACTAGAAGATACAACAAACAAGCTGGGGGTGGTCTGGAGAATTCGGTTCACAATGTTTAGGCAGCCGAGTGATGTGGTATGAACCTCAAGGTTCTCGGTTCGCTCGGGGCGGTCTGTAAGAATGTCCAGGGCTTTGATTCGGTTTCGAAGTGAGAGAAGCTGATTTGAAGTAGCAAATACAATTTGTGACGGGAGACATTGCTCGATTCCACCACTGCTGATTATGACTACAATACTATTGGTGATATCGGAACGCTGCCATTGTAAAATGGCGGAAACATCCCAGCAAGGCTTCCGCAGGGACCAACTCGCTCCAATTACGCCAATCTCAGAACCCGTGATCTCATCTACCCAATCCATAATTCACTTTCTTGAGAGAAAACCAATAAGGCCCGTCCGGGAATCCGCCTTCAATCAGGGCAGTATATCCGCCATTATCATGTCTACGGCAATGCTCTCAACCTAGCGGCCACCTCCATCTCCAGTCTCTCCTTCACATACGCCCTCCCCCCCCCGGATCTCTCCTATTATGTCCAACCCCGGAGGGAAGTCATCCTCGAGGACAGGCTCTCCTGCTCCTCTCATATTTGCAAGCACAGATTGTCGAAAATGCCACCGCAGTAGGGAGTCAGACACACGATGAGGATCCCCCGTGTTCCGGCAAATCGGATCCAGAATTCAGCCATCAATACCATACATATCGTTATCAAATACCACGATCCTATAGTTATCCTATATCAATTAATCAGTATTATACATTATCATTGATAACTAAAAGCGTAAACTCACATCTGGGTTCACGGATAACAAGTACTGATTAAAATATTTGTGAACTATTGATTAAAGTAGCAACCCATTTTGGCACGAGTTGATCCTCGGGATACCAACAACGTCATCCATGTCAGTGACCCACCGCCCATAATCCAACTCTATCCAGAGATTCTCTTTTTCCAGCGGAAATATATGCGCCGCTTCGAAAGCAGTCCACCGAGCTGGAGCAGACCTATTTAGCACACCCGAGATCACACATCCTCCGTCTCGGGCTCGGATTCCTTCGCGAAAGGCGACCTCCCCTCCTGATACACTGTGCGAGATGATCCGATGTACCCATGGCTCATCACTCAATTGAATAGGGCCTACAACCGAGTTAACCAGGCACCTCCATCGGTAGGATTAGGTGCTTACGGTCGCAATAGATATCATATGTTCCGATCGGTAGAGGGTTTTTAGTCTCGGATACGATGTGACCCGAGGTTCGATGCTGAACTCGTATTGGACCCTCTGTGACGAGAATGATCCCAATCATATGGAGGATATTTGCTTCCGTAACCGACCCATTCTGGATGAGTCCACCGAGGGCATCGCCGGAGGGCTTGGTAGCGTCATAAAAGTGGATGTTCCGAAAATCCGAACGGGTTGAAGACATTCTGCCGTGTGTTCCAATTGTTGTCGGGTACAGTACCATATATAGTTCAGCAGGAGAAGACTGTCAACAATGTGGCACAGAGAAATGCAACAGTGGCTGTGCAAAAGAACTACCAAGTCCACTTGTGATAGATTATGAGACATTATAGTATATAGTAATAATATATATTATTATGTGAAATAGTTTTAATATACTACTAGGAATTGTATAGTCTTAAATTAATAAACTACCAGTAGTTTGAGAGTCTGAGACTCTACAATGACTTGTATATGTTTTGGTCACCTTTTTGAAGTCAGCAGTACTGTAAGCACTTCCTGCTATGATGAATTAGTTGATTATTATTCCAGTATATAATATTTTCCTTCTATTGTAGTTGTTTCTTTACCATTCATAATTGGATTTATTATTTGAGCATCCCATACTTAGTCATCCTTCTGACATTGCATTTTAATGCCAAGACCAACCAATCTTACACCAAAATCTACAACTTTTAAAATTAAGATGCAGCTCTTCTTATCATACTTGCTTCCACAAATTAAAAAAAAAAAAAACTATACTTTTATTCAGCTTCACTGTAGCTACATTTCTAGGTTTTTTTTTTTTTTTTTTTTTTTTGTTTTTTTACCATGATTGGACAACTATAAAGTGAGTTATATTCTCTTGCAAACCCTGCTAAATGAGGTAGACACTTATCCGTTGCTGAAACCCATATGTAAGCGTTTTTCACCCCATTATTAATAAAATGCGCAAATACACTGATCCCCCCCCCCCTAGACCAAAATCTTCGCACAGCTCGTAACATGTATAATTAGACTGGCTGGTAGACAAAATAACCCGACCGGTCAGTGTGGAGTATCATAATATGATAGGTGTGCCGTGCGGTCCATGGAATTACAGGCAAAGCTCTTTATCAGTCCGCTGTAAAACGAGTGATTATCCGTGACCACATTATTATTATAAATTCACCGGCCAGGGAGCAAGTATGATATGACACGAGAGACATCATAATGAAGATACTTGGGCGAGGAGAATCCATCCCCGAGGGGCGAAAGAGTGAGTGAGTGAGTGAGTGAGTGAGTAATTTGTAGTGCTTACGTACTTGCTGGGTGGTTTTTTTTTTGTTCGAATGGCTAACTGGTGATAAGACATTTTGTGGTTGAAGCTAGAAGCTCCGCCGGCCAGCATTCTCCTTTGGCAGATACCCGCTGAAGAGGGTTGTGGATACGATTACGGGAGAGAGCAATACAGGCGTCTGAAGAGCGGGAAAAAGGTCTTCCGCGGCCGGGAGTAAGACGATGGGAGATTGCCAGGTTATTCCAGGGCCTCCTGTTTGTACGATATAATGCATGTACAATTTTGTGTACCTGCACCTATACCCTGGGGCTGACACGTGCCGGAACCCCGGCTCAAGGTTCCTACGATAGTTCATTGAAATGGATTTTATCATAATATCATATAAAACTCGCCTGCAGCCTGGATCTTGCACCCCGCTCAATTCGACAATTTCCTATCATAGTTCCAACCCCCCCGCATTGTATTTCGCATTTCCAAAGCTACTTCTTCTATCCGCCACGGACAACAAATGAATTACGCGACAAGCCTTTTAGCTGAAAAAATAAAAAAACGAAATAAAAAAGAGATTCTTTTCCCATCCAGTAGTATTCCCCCCCCCCTAAAGACAAATTGAGCTCTCCCCCTTCCTTGTGCAGCCCAGACTACAACATGCTCCCGGATTCGCTAGATCGCAGGTACCACCGGTATGCGTACACACTGGAGGGCAGCACATTTCCAAGGTCTTGCAAAGGAACTTGCCACTGAGTGGGCTGCATATTCCTAGTAAGTGTTAGCTTTGTTTTTGTTTTTTTATATACATAGAGGGAAGTGGGGAGGGTAGGTACAATACCCTTTGCCGAATGGCTGATAGTTGCATATGTGGTTTCAGCGGGGGGTGAAGGGGTGCGGCGAGGGATTGAGGCAGCGGGTGTTAGGAGGGCGAAGAGGGTGAGGAGGATAGAGAGAAGAGGAAGGAGGGCTTTCATTTTGTGTGGTGGCAATATATGGATATGACTGTTGTGTGTGAGAGCACCAAAATGGGTTTTCTCTTTCCTCGACAGCGCAGGGTGGGAGAAGCGGAGAGCAATTGGATAGAGTGGGAGGGGGAATGATTGAGGGATATATGTTTCTAGACTACCATAAATGCGGAAGTTAGCTAGTTATTTATTTTCCTTATGTTTTCTATAACTTTGTTCGATTATAAGGAATCGTGGGGAGGGAGAGGACGGGGGGATGGTAAAAAGCCACTTTTCCAGGGGGTGGATATATTGGGTTGTTAACGTATAAAACGTCAATACCTGAATGCCAATTTAAGTGAACCCTGTTTCGATAAGATTTGACTTGGAGACACTCTAAAGTGGGGAATAATTAATAGTGTAGCGTACGCAAAAAGCTAATTGTGATTCAAGGAACCTTAATCGTAATCACTACCTGTGAGATCGCCGAAAGCAGGGAATACCTTTCACTCCCGCCAAGTCACTAGTTTTGTTCAGCAGTGCCAGCCTTCCACCCTCTGCAACACCCGATGACTTACTCTGGATCTTTGGTCGTTCCCATAGGACAATATCTTATCCCCAAAGGGCCTGCTGCTTCGGTAACGCTGTGGTGGCTGAGCAGGCATCCTTCTGATGGGGGCGAGCCATGTTTTGCGGGCATTCGTTGTCATGTGACGATACCACTCTCGCAACCCACAGTCATGGCATGCTATATAATACTTGGCTGCTTAGGGTGATGCTAATGAGTCTGTGGGTACAATATGGTTATGAGGATTTTGAAAATCTCAGCCGCCAGGGTGGCCAGAACGCACGCAAAGCTTTGCAAAACCTCCCGGTCACCTGTAGACTCAATCCTACTACAAGTATCACTGATGTGAACTGCCCAAGTCAATTGGTAATTGTGTCAGTACTATGCTCCAAAAATGGCAGGAAGCCAGAAGCAATACTGAACCTGGAGTACGTCATCCACAGAGTCCTCACCACTCCTCTCCCATCAGAAATAGAACAAAAAAGAAGAAAGAGGGGGTTGATCCCTATAGTGTATGCATTCCCTATCCCTACTAGCCCCACTATCACGGCTTTCCCCCGTTGGCTCCGGCATCGCTTTGGGCATTGCCAACCTCGAATCCCGCAGGAACCTTTGACGCTTCCAAAGTTAGGATGAACAAGTACAAGTAAATGGCCTCGGGGACCAGTATTCTGCTTCAACCACCGCAAGAACACGAATAAAAATGCCATGTGCTCGGCAGTCCAGAAGATCCTCCTCATCCGGGAAAGGGCGGAAGGCATCGGGATCCTGCCTTCCCCGGTATGATGGATAGGGAGGAGGGCAGCAAACCTTACCAGGAGAGGCAACTCGAACGTCCTGGCACGGTATCTGTTCGTTTGGTCGCCTACGGGTAAATTCCAACCAATTGCGTGGACAACACTCATGACGCGGCCAGTATGATAGGTCTCTATCCTGTATTTGTAGACCCTCGACTATAACAATCACAGAGGAAGAACGCCTTCCTAAACACCTTGCCAGAGGAACCTCCCATAGTACCTGACTCGTGTACATTTAAATACACCATTCGGGGGGGGGGGGGGGTTGGCCATGACCGGGAAGCTGGCCGCCATTGACACGGAAAATAGAAATTTCGACCAGAAATATATCTCAGCCCCCAGGTCTCTAAAAGATAAGGCTGAAAATTAATCAAGAGTGCGATATCGAGTAGAATTCTAGCACTTACGAACAACTTGTAGTCAAACGACTGCAGCCTACCAAGAGGAGGTTATGATTCCCACTTGATCGTCACAAACAAATCTTGTGTTAAGACCCGCCAAAGATGGCAGCATTCACACACACAACCCATGCTTTCTGGTCCGGAAATTGTCTTATGAGAGGGAGGAAGACTTCACGTTTCAAGTTTCCAAGGGCCCCTCCAACCACCGCAGGAGTAAGATGTTAAACGACGCAGATGTGCTCTCCATCGCTAAACGAGATAAAGCAGACTCAGCCCCCTGAACCGAAATACCAAACCAACAGCTTCACCACTCGGGACACCGATTCTCAATATACAGGAGAAAAATCTGGTAGATATTCAGCTTCTAGAGTACGGAGATTGTTAAGAAATGGTAAATTCTGTGATGGCCTGAGATGTGCGACTTACCGTAGAATCTCAAATAATTGAAACCGTGTGCTATGTCGTTGGAGTTTGTCTCCTCTGGTAAGGTTTGGTGTTTTTTTGTCTTTGTTTTTTTTTGTCTCTTTTAGAGGGGCTGAGCAGCTCTTTTCTTGCCGTGTTTTCTTCTCACCCCTTTTCCAAAGTAGGAAATTCTCGACTAGCATTCGATTCAATCATTTGAAATTCTAGAGTACCGGTACTCGAGTACAGTAAATAGCACTTGGCACACCCAGACAATGATTTTGGAACACCCTTCCCCGAGGAAGAATTACCTGAGCCCCAATGAAGCCTCTTGCTCTGTCCTTGCTTCACAATTGTGCAAGTCGGGATCTGGTGGTTGTATTGCGTTCGTGGCCAACTTCCCCGTCGGGCACGTTACACAATGCCAACCCCCGGACTGTACAATGTACTGTACCACCCAATCGGTAATCTCGCACATAACGAACACGACCAGGCAGATCAACATGGCCTTTTATTGACTCGCGTGGCCTCCCTGAGACGATTTTGTGCAACGGCCATTGCAATCTTGGCGAATCCAGACCACTCACAGCAGTGGATTCTTCTGGGCATGACTAAGCCTGATCCTATTATATGGTATATACTATAATATCCTGTGAACTGCAAACTTCGTAGGGCTTTAAATGCCGTAAGAACCGGGATTGCTGAAACCTCACGGGACGTTAGATTTGCCTCCCCCAGTACAGTACAGCAAGGTCTACTACTACTACATTCCCCCCTTTACTCGTATTCGTCCCGGGGAGGGCCGAAAGCCACTCCTTTCAACCATGATTCCCCAACCCGCTTTGGATAAGCGGGGTGGTTCTGCTCGTCTCGGCGTGAGGTTCGATCGCTCCAATTCTTACGGTGCCGTATCGATAAAAGAGGAAGCGCGGGATGTCATGATACAGCAATTGTCGGCTAATGTTCCAGTGCAGAGCGGGTACTCCTTGGCCTCCAGAAAGGCATTCTCAGGGTCTTTCCTTCATTTTCTGCCCTTCCCCCATATATCATACTCGAACATGACACCGTACAGTATTAGACTAGCACAACTTACCGAAACGTTGACATACAACCATCCGATAGCCGGGCCGGTTAGGTCTTTTCCTTTCTTTCCTTCTTTCTGTCCTAACCCCCAGGAACAACCCCAAGCAGCCGAGCAGAACGAAAGGAAGAGAGAGAGCAGAAAGAGAGAGCAGAAACGGAACTAGTATGTTGCTTCCTACCAGCTCTCTACACAATCAAGAGATGGGATAGTTGCTATTGGGCTGAGGCTCTCGGATCAACCACTAATTGAGCAAATCATATCATACTTTGGGTTCATTGGAGGGTTTGCGAAATCTGAGCTATGTGGAAGCCATGATACCACTGAGGGCTCACGAAAACCCCAACAAATGTTCGTGCTTAAACTCTCTCCCTTCAAGAGGTCGTATCATACAGTAGCCACCACTTTCTAGAGCACCTTGAAACCACCCCGGTTCAAAGTACAGTACACCTAAGCAACATGGCCGCAAAATCAAATCCTCGCGAAGGCATGAAGGTATGATTAAAGCCGGTATCCAGACGCACCAATTCAAGTCCCGCACCTAGCTCTCTCTCTCAGTGTGTGCAGACCCCTCTCCCGGCGTCATGCTGTGAGGTGGAGTATATGATAGTAGGGTGGGCATTCAAGATCGGATCGACTTGTACTGTACAGTACAGCACTAGCTAGAGTATGAAACTGCCATAGATGGCATCCCTCACCCACAAAACCACCCGACACGTGCCAACCCTTCTCCCGCACCGGGATGCCAAGGTAGACTCTATTATCCGTTAGCAAACTGCGGTATCAGTGTTTATCAAGACCTCGGGCCAACATCGCCAGTATATTACCACGAACCCACGAGTTGGAAAAATTTAACCTATGCAGGTTAACGTGGTTACGACGGGGGAGTTGATTGAACCTGAGGATAAAACTATCACAAACCAAACCCCCCCCACACACAACTCTACCGGTATTTTCTGACGTCCAGACTCGTATCGCCATAACAGTATCATACCAAATCTCGGCAAGCTATGTACCCACGGCCGCAAAGTACTGTATCATACTCGTACCATAGTGGATTGGATTAGGCGGTATTGGTACCGGTAGTCTAGTGACCTTAGCATGTGGGGGGGGGGGGAGGGTTCGAACATCATACCGAGTTATTCGGTCAAGTGATGTTTGTTACTATACTTACTAACGGAGGTTATGCTGTTAACTTAATTAGCTACCGGTACGGTACGGTAGTGGTAGCGAAGGTGAATTTTTGGGGGCTATGCTGTGACGAAATACTTGTGGTGTGTGGGGCCGGTTGCGTGGGACTACGGTACCAGTATCGTAAGTGCTATATGAGTCATGAGAAAGTGTGATTTACCACGGAAATTCCCGACAACCTTCTTAGGGCTTCCGTTCTTCAATTGAGGGTATTATCTAACGGTAGGGGATCATTTAATTTATCAAAAAAAAAAAAAAATACAGAGAAGAAGAGAAAAAAAAAAAAGAGAGGAAAAAGCTCCCGTCATGCCTTATCACTCACCCACTCGTACTCAAGCATAGGACAACAAAAAGATATTGGGGGGGTGGGGGAAACCAAAAACTCCAAATCCTTTCATAATATATACACCACAGCAAAAAAGTAAAAACTAATACCTCGAGGATATCAAAGTGATAGTGTCCTGAAAAAAAATTAGTAAAGAAAAAAAAATATCCCTTCTCCTAAATCCTCTCATAAAAAAATCGATTCCTATACCTCACTTCTCCCCCTCTCCCCATCGGCGGCAGCGGCCCATGACATCCCCTCTGGCGGCGGTTCCCCACTCCCACCGTCGTCGCCGACGGCAGTCATATCATCCGACACCATCCTAGCAGTACTATCCCCACTCGTCCTCCTCTTGCCCCCCGCTTCCATGCCGGCGGCATCCTCATCCTTCTTCTCCTCAACCTTGAACTCCTTGGTGATTCTGATCCCCATGTCCCCAATGCCCAAGGCCGAAATCCTGCCGGAGACTCCAGCGCCCCCCCGCTCGCCGGTCCTCCAATAACTCGGCCTGCCCGGGTCCCGGTACAGCCTCCGCCGGATCCACCAGAGGAGGACCCCGCACAGGAAGCAGAAGGATACCACCCCCACCGCGACGATCCCGCCGACGGCGGCCGGCGAGAGGGCCGAGGCGTCATCACAGCCGGCGAAAACGGCGGGCGTGGCGATGTACTGCGGGTTCGTGTGCACCACCTCCACTTCTCCCTCTCCCCCCTGCGTCACATTGCCTGCTTGCAGGACGCATGGAGCAGTGTATGTACCGCCGCAGGCGTACCCCGTCGGGCAGCACTTCCGGTTCAGGCTCCGACTATCGGTGTACCCGCTCAGCGATGCCGAGCACATTTCCCGGTGTGAGGATGGGTCCGCGCAGTTGGTGTAGGGGGTCGGACACTTGTGCCAGTTTTGAAGGATGGGCGGACAGGAGGTGGAGGCGGTTTCAGGGATTGTGCCCGGACAGCAGTTTTCCCAGGTGGTTTCTTCATGGGTTATTGTCAGGGCGCAGGTTTCGTTCATTTTGGAGTTGTTGTTTTTTTTGGTTGGGGGTTAACTTGGGTTTTGGATGCGGTGGGTGGGTGGGGGGCAGAGGAAGGGAACGGGGAACTTAGATATACCCAAGTATGGCTAGGGGTTTAAGCTTCGCTCGGTCCTGTCCTGTCCCGTCTAGCTAGCCAGCTTGGGCTAATAAGTGTTGGATTTCTTTTCTTACCCATTTATTTCCTTTTTTTAAACAGAGGATATAGCGGGGTAGGGAGCCGCCGTACTCGAGTACCGGTATAGTACTCGAGTACAGTATAGTCGGTTGGGCGAATGCCTCGTTCTTGGTGGATATGAAGTGGATGTGCAAGTAGGAAGCAAAGGAAACAAAGAGAAAATCGTAAGCATCTGACTTTATCCATCCCAATGCTAATAATCCCACAGCGGCAAAGGGCAACGCAACATCTAAAAAACAAAGAAAGCAAAAGGTTGTTTCCCATCAGGCCTTTCTTCCCCCCCATCCGCCGATGATGAACCGGCTGACCATAGAGGCACAGTGAGGCCCCCGTCAGACCACTAACAAAAAAGCAATTCAAAGCAACCCGATCCCACCGTTCACTCCACCAGCCATGAATTCCCAATAGCAGCCCAGAAAGCCTTACCCCCGTCACACCCACCCATCGCTTCCACCCCAGGCGACAGTTTTCAGTCCGGGTACCAAACCCCACCACCACCACACTTGAAGAAAAAACCCGGAAAAGCAAAACAAGATGCGCGCAAGCATTGCATTGAGGGTGTTACGAGCGCCTATATTGCCCATCCTAATCCGGACCAGTTCAATCCAAGAAGTAAACTCGGAAGGGGGGGGGGTGTTCGACCACGAACGAGATTTCTGTTAAGGCGCAGGAGTAGCAGCTTCCTGAGAGGATATCATGAATGTGTGTGAAACGGGCGGATAATTCCTTTTTTTTTTTTTCTTCTGGAAGAGCGAGAATGGTGGGGAAGGCGAGACAGGGGAAAGAAAGAAGGGGAGCCGGTTGTCTCGGTTAATGTTGTGACAGTTCCTTTTTATCGCAAATCATATCGCCTCCAAGCAACACTCCATCTACGATAGCAATCGAGCCTGCAATCACCCTTTCCAATCGTTCGTTCGTTCGTTCATCAATTACCTGATGTGTCCGCCCATCGGTAGGGTACCGGTACACCGTCACACCGTAAAGCCAAGTGGTGCTGTAGCCAGGTATCGCCAGTCAAGATGGGAAGAAGAAAAAAAAGTACTCGAGTAAATGGCAGGAAATCTAAGGAAACGAAATCGAGTGAAACATCTTCCTTCCTCCACATATTCGGCGCCAGTGTGATAACACAATCTGCACCAGTAACCGCTGTAGGTGTTTTCTCGCATCGCATCAGCAGCTTGTGCTTATGTTTTTGAAGAATTTGTTCGCGGGGGGTGGGGAGGTGGGGAGGTGGGGAGGTAACAGTAAGCGTGACGCTCATAATATTATGAAAGAGGAGAAAATGAAATGGGGGGTAAGGCTCGCTGTGGCCGTCGGTTGGTACGTGCATACATATATAAATAATATCACTGTCGAATTATTCCCATTTGCCGGATGGTTACGGGAGGGAAACTATTTTTTGGCTTTGTGCCCATAGAAGCTAACTTATCTATCTTCTACTTCCTTCTCTCCCACACCAAAACTCCGGATAGAACCGCTTTTAAATGCAAATCCCTGGTTAGCCTTCCCTCGTTAAACTAGGTACTGGTTGCCGGAAGGGCTCAATCGAGGAAAGCCGAATAACAATCCATTGTACTGTACCAACCTTATGCAACCTCACCAGAACGCTGTCCAACATATGAGTACTCAACCACTCGCCCATCACCACTTCCAACCTTTCAAGATTACGAATGGTAGTATCTATATCCGAACTACCCCCGCCTATATATGAGCTCCCTCGTGCCCATCCATTTATCAAAAAACAAGGGGGGAGGGGGAAGTAAAGGAAAAGACAAACCTCTCCCTTAGCAACTTGTTCTCCCCCCGAATAATCATCGTCAAGACCACCTTCCTATTCTCAAAACACCCCTGCTCGCCTTGGAACTCCTGCTCCGTGACCTCTCCTGCGCCCCAAGAGAACGTGAGGAGCGGGATATACTCAGTCATCATGAACTTGAGCAAGTGCATGTGGAAGAGCAAGTCCCTGTGGACTTGCGGATGATCGAAAGTTCCCGCGAACGAGGTCGACAAAGGGGTAGATATGGTGCTGAGAGTGCTGCTATGAGGGGCGGAGGAGGACCTAGTTGGCCGTCTTCTGGCCGCGGCGCGGGCATGTGCTCGGGCGGCGGGGGAGGAGGGGGGTGAAGGAGTGGAACTTGCGGTGACCGGCGAGATGCCGCGGTGTTGCATATACGCGAATTGGGAGTGCCTAGACGGGGTTGTTGGGGCGGAGCGAGGCATCGTGCTTGTGTTTAATAAGGGGATTTCAGCACAGCACTTATGTGGGTACTTATTGGTGGTGGTGGTGGTGGGGGAGAAATGATAGGATTGGAGAGGCAAGGCTTAAACTTGGCCAGGGGCGGTGATGATCTAAGATCAAGGCACGAGCAAATTGTGCACTGGGGCTCGAGCAGGGAAGGTTTGTGGAAACACATGACCCTGAGCCCAGTTTTACGAATAACTTAAATTCTATGATAGTCCCGCACTGCACGTAACACGCTGCGTATACATCGTCTACCGACCTCGTTTGCTCCTCCTAGTCATCGGCCCAGGTCCACGGTCCCCCGTCCTATGATAGACACCCCATCCAGCGGCACGGTCCCGAGTCCACAGAAAATAAACTTTCGGTCCCAGAGTGATTTCCAGTGACCTTCATTCCCTTTCCTCCTGCAAAAGGCAGCCACCCCAGCACCCGGGGCACCATCGTTAGAGAATGATAGACCATCTGACTATCATACCAGCAGCTCGTCCCCCAGCAATAAGGTAACGGTACCCGTTCACGTGCTGTGCACAAGCCCCCCCGGTATCCATGGCAGTGGGTGGGCGGGTAAGAGCTGCTTACAGAAAGAGGGGGAAAAAACGGAAAACAACGAATGCTTGAAATTTTGGGAGACCCAGCAGAGCGGGAAGGGGTAATAACATATTACAGCCGCCGGAAATGGAATATCCTTGAATACTCGATCCATGTTCTATGATACCCAGCCAAAAGCATCCCCTCTCTATACAGAACCGTAAAAAGAAACACATGGCATATGCGTAACCCCTATACTCCTCACGAGATATGATAGAAAGGGAAATCTTTGGAAGTCACCGCGGGGGAGAGGGGGGGCTAAAGGCAAATCTCGAAGCGAAGCTCAGGTCCCTAGCCGGATCCGAGGCCCAGTGTGAAGTACGGAGCTGCTGGGAATTCCCCAGTATCCTATATCTACCAGTACGGAATATCTGCCAGAGCCCGGGAGCGAGTAAGTTACACGATACCCAATACCATTTCTGTCACCGCTTCCATTCACTCACACTTATGATACCGTTAAAACAAACGAGTATCGTATAATACAGCACAAAATACCGAGTGAAAACCCATGATCCAAACACTTGTTTTCCCGGAATGAATGGTTTAACGGTGTATCATAGTGGAACCCCACCCCACCCCTGGCTAGATAGGTAAATCGGCAACACAACGAAGCCATCACACAAACAGTGAAACTCAAACACCCACACAGCCCAGCCAACCTCCCACTTTCCAAACATTCCGACGCCGGAGACCTCATTAATCGCAACAAACCTCCACCTCCACCTCCACCTCAGCCAAAACGCAAGCCCACCAGATGCCCAAAAAGGCGCGCGGGGGGTGGCGTGGGAAGTACGATAAAAGTAACCGATAAGTCAACAGCGCGCACTGCAGAGAAAGAAAGAAAGAAAGAAAGAAAATAAAATCAACAGGTATGATAAATCCACCACGAAGTAGTAGTAGTAGTAGTAGTAGTATTAGAAGAGGAAGAAGCAGCAACAGTAACAGAACCCCATATTTCGAGAATTCAAGACAAAAAGTTTTTTAATCGGAACTAGCCTATAATATTATAATAGTCAGGCTGCCAGTTCTCACGGTGTATCACTCGACGTGCCCGAGGGGGATTTGGGAAAAGAAAAAAAAGTAGAGCTTTTCTCCCCCCGGTATGACAATTTGATATGATAAGATAAGTTGGCGGATACTGAACGTTATCCGGCACCGTTTTGAAAACCTTTCTGGAGGATAATAAAGCGCATGCTAACAGTCATTATTTCGTTGTTGTTGTGTTTTTTTTTTCGGCAAGTGAGGAATTTTCGGTGAGTTGATGATGGTTACTGTACTATACTATACAATATTGTTTGCCAATCGAGAGCTCTGGAGAGTAGGAGATTTTTTATGATTACTATTCATTTCTTTTTATTATACCGGGAGGGAAGGAATGTTTTCTTTCTTTCTTTCTTTCTTTCTTTCTTTCTCTCTTGCTTTCTTTAGCCCCGGTTATGCCATGAGTGCACAAGGAAGAGGAGGAAGGAAGGGAAATAGGAGGGGAAAATGGATAAGTGCGGTGATCGTGCGAGGGATGAGGAGGAACTTATGATACTTTGTTGTTTCCCCCCGTTAGTTTATAACAGTTTGGCCGAAAACAAATAAATCTCAGAGAACGACTTATTTGTCGTTCGGTATCGTATTTGATCTCAGGGGGGTTTTTTTTTTTTTTAAACCTCCCCCCTTGAGATATTGACCTTTTAATTCAGCATTCCCATACCCACCCCCTGGGAATTTCCATCCCAGTGGAGGTATCATAGATATTTCGTTGGTGGGGGGGTGGGGTTCCTAACCGAATATTCGGAATGTAATAATATCATTCAGTAATCGAGGCAAGGCATGCTATGGAATTATCTAAATTTGCGAAGCGCTATGATAGTAAAAGCTCATATCATACAAGATTTGCTCAAATGCAATGTAGATGTATGATATAGTACAGCCGAGATCACCACCACCACCACAACTTTGTATTTACAAACTTCACCTTCTCTCCCATACGGTACTGCATACCGTACTCGAGTACTGTACAACATTTACCACACCCTTCTTCCACATGCCCAAGGCCAGAAGCCACAGACACACACACACACACACCCAACTTGACTTAAACTAACTTGTATCATATCACAGGACTATACAAGCTCACCCAGCCGCAAAAGTCCCCCTCTCCCCCTTCCTTTCTCCAACCCGTGGCACACAACCCTCTTCTCCTATGATACCGAACTCCTAAGGCAGAAGAAGGCTTTATTGTCATACCCAGCATCCATCTACCGAATTTTGTACATTACCTGGGTTCGTAATGGCAGAGGGATCATTTAATATACCGTGGCAGAAAAAGAAAAAAACAAAAAAACAAACACAGGTCTGTTTAAATATCATACTATGGGATGGTAAATGCCACGGATAGGGATCGCGAGAGAGACTTCCAAACCACCAGTTAGTTACTATGATATACTAATCTAGGGATAACATTGATATAATAATATTATAATACACAAAAATTCAAAATATGAAGCAAACCATTTTTATAATAACAGTGAGTGGGACACAACAACGTAACTACGCAAAGTCTTTTTTTTTTTTTTTACCTTTGCGGAGAACTGGGGAAATTTTTTTTAATTTTTAATTTTTTTTTAACTAATTAGTCCCCCCCCCCCTCTTCACTTTATGTCTATGTCTATTCTTTTTTTTGTAATTTTTCTTTTTGTTTTTTTATAATTATTATTTTTTTGGCGGAGGGGGGAGGAGGGGCTGTTTGTGAAGATAATATTATATATTCAGAATCCTGATTAATAAATTATTAATATTTCTACAGGCGACTATGATACATTGCCTACCTACCTACCGGTAGTGATTTTTTCCAGAGGTCATAGAGTAGTTTAGAAAATTTTCCACTCTTTTGTAATGATATTCCAAGGTATTTTAAACATAGAGCCTTGATCTTTTTTTTTTAAAATGGTAATTCGTATATGGTATGGTATGGTAGTATGATACCGGTATATTAAACGATCGCTCGGGTTTCTCGGATTATTTACTATTTCCTTGGTATCACATCATATCATTCGTGGTTTGGATGGCCTTGCGAATATAGGGTTAAATTAAGTTCGTGTTGCGATACTGTGGTATGGGATGGGAAGGGGTCGGTTGCTGGGGGAAGTTTTATTTTTGTAGAGATCGGCAGCGGGGGGAGAGGATGGCGTATGATATTATCATAGTTTATTCGGTGGTTCTCGGAGTGCATGTGAGCTTTATTGATTAGGGGTCAATAACTAGATGGTCGGGGAGGACATTGAAAAAGGTATTCGTACACCGGGTATGATATCTGGCATTTCGATATTCAAGCACAGGGAAAGTCAACTTTCCGATAAATTAATAAAACCTCCATCATCTAAACCTCCAAGGATGAAACCGAAAAAAGAAAAAAAATCCAAAGTATAATATGAAACACAAACGCCAAACACAAATAAATATAAAACACAATAGTACGCCATAAATCAGCTTTTCCTCCCCCGTAAAAACAACTACTCCTCAATCCTCCGAGCTCTCAACTTCAACCCCTCCTCACCCCTCTCCAACTTCACCCACAACCGCTCACTAAGATCCTCCATCTCCTCCCACTCGCCCTCGCGAACACGATTCCTGGAATCCTCATCCAACCCATGAAACATCAGCGCCAGTGAGCTAGCACCCCAAGCACGCATCCCCCACTTCGTCTCCCCCTCCCGACTCTTGACCACGACCGTCAACAAGAATATCAAGGAGAAGACCCAAAGTGTGACCGGGAAAGCGAGCCACGGCCACCTCACACGAATGAAAGACTGCTTCGCCATAGTCGTTCCGTTCACCGATGGGGTAATACCGTCAAAGTCTCTAATGCGGTTGGTCATGGCGGTAGCCACGCGCGACATCACCTCCGTCACGTTCGCCTGAGTGCTGAACCCCTGCATTAGGTCCGACGAGAAAACACGATTATATCCTGACCCCTTAGCCCATCCTGATAAGAGATTCGTAACGCCCTTGGGACCCTCAATAGACTCCTGCGCTAGTGGAGTAATCACGAAGGAAGTCACCCGAGTCCTATTAGTCAACGAAAAGCTCCGTTCCCCATAAGTCCCGTTGGTAATCTCCGTATTCGTAGAAATGACTTCCTCGGTGTAAACCCCCTTATTGACCTTTGCGCTCACGGTCTTGACGCACCAGAACAGCGCACACTCTGTACCACGATACGTCGGTGGCCAATTTCCGCTCTCACTGCGGGCCTGCAAATGCGCCAGGGTGGAAAACGGGCTACTCCTACTCGCAACCCCACTATTCAGCTTGGTCGAGCTGCCCAGAGCGAGGTAGGTCTGGTTCAGGATGGTGTTTATGTTGTTGTTGTCAGGCTGCCGCCAGCTCTGTGCCCTCATCCCACCAAACTCGGCCGTGCAGAGGTTGTCCGCGTCGCAGCTGGACTGCACTTTGTCGCTGGCGTCGAAGCACTCGCTACATACCGCTAGCGTTGCAAACGGCGGGAACTCGCAGTTCCCACTGGTGCAGGTGAAGAATGGTTGGTTCACTGTTGAGAACTTCCCCGTTGAGGAGCCGGAGAGCGCAGCGTTGTAGATTGATGATAGGAGAGAGAAGGAGATCTCCGGGGTGGTCGTGCCGGAAGTGGTCACGTTTTGGTACGTGTCGAAGCGCTCCGCGCGGGTCACTGTTGAGGTTGAATTGGGTTGGATTATGGAACGGTTGGGGTATGAGAGAAGTTGCTGTTGCGCAACACCGAGTCCCATTGAGCAAACCATTAGGAGAGCCCCTAAACATCCCAGACCCCTAGCCAATCATCCCAAGTCAGTAAAACGTGATTATCGCGGCCAATTCATGAAAACATACCACCCCTTCTGCCTCCAGCACAATTTCAGAGCCCCCAATGGGCCCCTCGAAGCCTGATTATAAGCCTCCACATCCGCCAGCCTCCTCTCCCTCTTTGAAAACCAAAGCCACATCAACTGTCCCATGCACTCGTCGATAGGCACCAACAAGGAAGCCCTCGACAACGTCGATAGTAACGACAATATAGCATTAACACTAATACCCCCGGACGACCAACTCCACGCCGGAATCGCATGGTCGTCGAAGAGCAACAGCACGATCGTGCTCGCAACAATGGCCAGGAATGAGATCAGGATTGCGAGCCATTCCCACGCCCAGTAGTCTATCCTTCGCTTTTTGCGGTGCAGAGGGAAGGCGGGGCTGGATTTGGTGTCCGGGTCGAGCATTGTGCGGTGGGGGTATGGCTCTCGGAGGGGGATTGTGTCTTCGTACCTGTCTCTATTCGACATTTCTCTTTTTTATTCTCAGGTTGGCGGGAGGTCGCGTAATGTACTGTGCTCTATTGCTCTATTCCCGGAGCGGTACGGTGCTCAATTTTTCGATTAAACTAAGGAGGTGGAAGAAGGAAAGAAATATAGAAGAAGGAAAATCCCGAAATTAGCAAAAGTACGGGAAATTCCTCTCGTTTTATCAATGACCGGCTACCGCCACCGGTAGTGGTTTGGTTGATTCCAACCTGACTGTGCCATTGTACCCCTCCCCCACTGAGGGCCCGGTCCTAAAGGCATGGTTGGTTGCAGTACCTTACTTATTACCAATTGTAGGAAAGAACTTGTGGAGGGGAGATTGACCTGATAGGGGTACTCAGGAGTGGATACGATACCAGAGTCACAAGGCCACACCGTGCCACCAAGAAGACTCCCCTACGGTGCGGTGCGGCCGGTACAAGTGCCGTACAAGGGGCCAGCATACGGTAGATGAGGCGATTTCAGTTTTCACTGGCCAAAATTTCGTGAGTAGGCCATAAAAAAAAACTTGAGTCTCGAACCAAGTGCTTTCCTTAGAGTTGTCTCCCATGGCAGGGTCTGGTGCTTCCTTGTTTTCCCCATGCCTCTGGGTGGGGTTGAGCAGCACTTCATTCTCCCCTTTTCCAAAGTAGGGAATTCTCGACTGCATCACACACGGTACTCGAGTGCTCGAGCACAGGGGATTGGAAGATGCGTGGCCAATCACCAGTCTGTATCGGTGCGCGCAAGCGAAATTATCCCCAATGTTCAGGACTCCTTGCCTTGGACGAGCGCAAGGGGTAAAGGAAAGAATTCGTGGCGGTGCTCTACCAACTCTATTTCCGCTCTGCCAGAGAGCACACCGCCACAGAATCCCCATCCCCTTCCGTCACTCCCCAGCCCCCCTACACCGGTATTATCAGCAAATTGTGACTGGAGCCACGATCAGCTTACCCCATGCTGCTGCATGCAGACGTGAGAAGTGTCTTTTTTTTTTCTTTTTTTCCTTCACTTGGCTGGCTCCACACCAGTACTGTACCGGTACCGTATTCTCGTTTTCTCGGGCGTCGCCAGTTTGACCATTTTTTCCTCTCGACGCCACCGTAGGGGCTCAGATTGGTTCTCTAACTGAGAGGGGTAAAGTTTGGTGGCGAGAGATGGAAATGGGTTTTGGGAAATTGGGTTCGGGAAAAGAAAGGAAAAAAAATGCTGGATCGTAATTCGACACCATCGCTGCTGGGATAATTGGCATCACACCTCGCGCACCCCGGAGCGCCAATACTCGAGTACTCGAGTACCGGTACCGGTAGCACAGTAACATTCGGTAAGGTGGTGTGGGTCGAACTATTCGAGTACCGGTATCTCGAGTAAGGGATGGTGAGGACGTTGCTGTGAGCTAAAACAACTTTATTCAGACAGATGATGACATAATCACTCCCTCCCATCGTATGATATGATGCCCCGCAGACCAAGCCCGCCCTCTAATCAATCGACAGTCCGACCAAGCCACCAAGAAAACTCGGCCCATCACCAACCACGCACGCAACCTAGAAGTTCCACAGCCAGACAATCACCATCGATCGAACCCAGTCAGGCAGATATTCGCTGGATGTCACAACGCAGCATACGAGAGTACTAGTACTAACCGCCAACGACCCGCTTTTGTCTCTGTACCGGTATTGTATACCGGTGCGTATGCTTAGTATTAAAGACCCGATCGTCAAATTCGAGTGCAAAACACCAGTTCCCCCACATTTCCCTGGCCGGATACCGGCACAGCAACGAATTAACGAGCAGGGCTAGGGTTACAACTGACAACGGGTGAATGAAGCTTGCATCATAATAATATTACCGGTACTCGAGTATATCTGCCAGTCCTCGATGAGCGATAAGTGCAGTCCACTCTCAGCCCTAAAAAAACGAAATCAGGGGCCGGGGGTGCAGCGGGCAAAAGTGCCCTCTTTTCGAGAAATTGGGTTCGATCGGATTGGAATGAATTGTTTTCGAACACATACGTCAACTTTACCGCTATATTTTGATGGAAACACACGTATTATACGAGTAAGTTGTGTGATTTTTAAAACTCGTTGTCTTGTATCATACAAAACTCTTCTGCTGTGCGGAAAAAAACGTTTGGGGGATCCTGGGGTGCCTTTTGCCTGGTGATTAGCTTAGTGTGCTATTACACGCTGCCAAAGATAGTGCACTCGTACTCACCCGTAAGCACTTAACTTAAGTCGTCTTTTGCCCCAAGCGGGTTAATTACGGTAATGAACACAAGCGCACTGATTAGATTTTCCTTCCGTGGACCCGGGAACCCAAGTCTGACTAATACCCAATCCAATCCAGACCGAGGCGGTACAGTACTGTAATGTACTAGTACTCGTAGAGTACAAGTTGAGTCACCACCCCGGCCCCAACTCAACTTGCCTCCATCAGATCCCAAGACGAGAGAAACTTAGGGGGCGTGTCTGGCGGACATGATTATAATTTAGAATCGCGATTTAGGACGGAATCATGAACCCTTTCGAGTCATGATTTTTTTTAAAAAAAAAAAAGAAAAAATGTTGTTTCGTTTGGATTTGGATTGGATATCATTGATGTTGTGGCGATCAATATATTGATTGATTGATAACTGAACATGATTCCTTTTTCATGCATAATATTTAAACATCATTATAGGGGAGATTAGTTTCTAATTACCCGTAGTGCTGTTATGATACACGCATTTTTAATCAAAATGAAATACCAGTAAAGGAAGGGGTGCTTGGCAAAACTTATCATTTCTGATCACCATTTCGGGAAAGGAAAAAAAAAAAAATCTGAATTCGACGGGTTTAACCCAATGGAGTTTAGCGCGCCAAATGCGATGAAAAGATTTTTTAACCAACTTGATTTACACTGGAAGAATCTTTATTTTTTTTATTTAAACCTCCCCCTTTTTATTGATTATATGCTAACTACTTTGGTTATTTACAGGGATAATTTAGTGTTCTTCGCATTGTCCCCTCAGCTACCAGGACCCCCCCCGGTGTTCGACTTCCACATGCCGGGGACTTGTATGATATCATACCTTTTCGAGCCACGACTCGAAAAATATTCAAAAGTGCCACAAAAGTGCCCTACCCGCAAAAACTCAGTAAATCCACTTATCGATCATCGACCTGGGACCCCTCCCCCCACCCCTGATCTGAAACAAAACACCCTGAGAAGGAATTATGTCTTCCAGACGGAGTATACTCGAGTATATAGCCTGGGGGGGTACCTGAGCTTGCTACTTGTAGATCTCATTAACTGGTATTTGTAATTTTGTTAACCTACTCAGCTCGGCCTATGGCGGTTAAGACCTCAATCTCCACTGAGATCCCCGATAGTGGATTTACTGAGTTTTTTTTTTGCGGTGTTACTCTAACCCGACAAGTCTATCATTGGTGGAATTAGAAAGAAAAGAAGAAAAAGAAAAAGAAAAACAATTAATTTATAACCGCAAAAGCATAATCATAACCAAATCGATCTCAGAATCACGTTTGAAATCATTTTTCTATTTCAATTTTTCAGCACAATTCCGTAATCATTTCAAATTCGCGATTTCGAAATTTAAAATATTCTCTGCGCCTAGAAAAAAAAAAAGAAGAAAAAGAAAAAGTTCCTAGATGGTGTCATACTGCAGTCCTCGCGGTCACACCTCGCCCCCCCCCCCCCCTCTCTCTGAATGGTCAAAATCCAAAGAATCAGTCCAGTTCAGTGTACTTTAACCACTCGGTATATAGCGACGGTTGCCAAGAGGAATACATATAGAACCAACATTGAGCTAAACTGTTTACAGAAGAAAAGGAAACTCAGACATATCAGAAAGTACTGGGATAAAGAGATCACAGTTCTTGATATCCTAACTATGACATGTCCAAAAGTGCAAAGTCTACAGTATTACTCTCAGCACCTAAGTCAATTAGGAGTTTAATATTTTCATATTTAGAAATATTATAGTCTATCTCCTCTTCTGACCATGTTCAATCACCAAGAACAAGCTCATTAGGACTGAGCTATTTGATATTGAGTTCATAAGTGCAAGAGCTATCAACTAGTAAAGATATACCCATATCTTAAAAAGATTTAATAATAATCTTTTGCCATAGCTGATTCTGATATCACTCCTCCCATGCTCTCCCAACTACCTTAGTGGTAACAATATAGTATTGACTTACTATATTCCATTTTTCAATATTTTTTATAGATTCTTTCTGTTCTTTATTTTTCCTCTGTAAACTCTTTGATTAATCCTTTACAAGACTTATTCAATGCGATATCCAGAGCTTGGATTATTGGAGTTGTACCAGCAGCAATCAAAAAGAGTACAATATTGTTATCATTATGATACCAGGTTTGTATAATAGAAGAAGTGAGATGAGCTCAGTACTAATTAAAAACAAATATCACAATTGCTTTCCAAAAACATAAACTAAGAATTATGAGATAAACTTGTAAAACAGTATTTTATTCATCTACTCTGGAGATAAAAACTCAATACAAACAGTTTTATCACACAGATGTGATACTTTTTCTCATATCTTAATACCTGTAGTAATACTAGAAATGAGAAATAGATGTATACAAGGAATACCATCAGTAAAGATACATAAAAAGAGTGTATGTTCACACTTCTTTGAACCAGATTTAGTGCTTATAGACTATGTAATTCCTGCTTCTTACATCTTATAAGCTTAGCCAATCAAATATTTTTAAGAAAGAGGAGTCTTGCCTACATTGTAAATTCAATGATCAGAAATTCTTCCTTAATAACAACTACATATGTGCAGGAGAAAGGATGGACTTAAAGATACTAGAAAGATTAGAGGAGTGAGAATTTATGTGTTTTATCAGTTGAATCTTAATTAGCTCAAAATGTTCTCCTTATAACTATTTGGTAGTGACTGTATTATAAACTGTGAAACTATTCAATAATGCAACAAAAACCTGTAAAACCAGTCTCAAAAAGATACAAAATATACCAGAGAAAGATTAGAATAAGTTATTTTTCACAGTTCCTTTATATTTCTGCAGAATCATTTATTTCTAACTAGTTTTCCTTCCTTCTAATATACTTAAAGTATATCAAATAGTCTACTTGTTAGGCGGATGCCAAACTAAAGTATATAACTGAGGGACGTGGGCCCAAATCTTTGTTCGGAGAATCTGTCGAGGAAGGCTCGTCTCGATAAAGTAAAAGTAAAGATTTATGAGGTAAACAATTTTATATTGATAAGATCTCTTCTCCGTTGCTTGTTGATGTCTGTAAAGCTCGGGAGGCACTTCGATATTTATATCCCGCGTCTGAGTGTTCGCGGACTACTTCTAACTACTATGCCTCCGAAGTACCACTCTGGTTTTAATACGCAAACGTCCAGAATCTTATAAGTGCGAACACCGTTTGACCCTGAAACTTATCACACCCTTTCGCGGACTCGGAATAGTATTCCTCCGTTGAGATGACTGCGCTATTTGTTATGCCAAACAGTCGCCTCCAACTTAGATGTCCGCATAGACTTTTATATGACTTTAGTCTTGTTGACTATCGTCCAGTCGTCTCTTCGGTCATGAAGTGATCAGGTTCATGCCGGGTCACCTAGTGCCAATCGCAAGTCCGAGCCCAACGTGTCAGCGTCTTAAGGGTCTCCGACTTATCTAGGTCTTCCTTTCTGAGCGTGCTTCCCCTTGGTCCGCCGGCCTCCGTAGAGGGGTCCTATTACTAGGACCAACCAACCTACAGCTGATCTCAGAAGGGTATGGGTGGATTCGGTATACCTCCTAATAGCTTCCGCTACTGGGATAACCTCTTGGAGTATTTCACCGAAAACGTCCCGTCACTTTCGGCCCATAGTTAGGAAGCCTAACTTCGAAGCCTACTATCTCAATGCGCCTCCGACGGATTTCCTCCGTTCCACTTCCCAGATGTCGCCAAAGGTCCCCTCTCATATATCCTGCGAACAGCATGCGGTCGGACGGACGGCGGCGACGTATATGGTGTTATGAAGTGGGCTTCATTGATGTGACATTTTAGTTATGGGACGCAACTCTCGAAATCTCGCTAATGACGTGCGGGCCCCATAAGGGGGCCGGAGGGGGGTGTTGGCAGTCCGGTAAATTGAGGGTCTGTGCGCAGTTACCCTACCGTGGGTCTGTGCACATGTCTCGGATTTCCATATGCCTAACATAGGCTCCCTCCTTCCAGGCTTCGCCTCGAATGCCTTTATAGCCATTTTATAATTTTTTCTAAATACATTTTAAGACTCAGTGTGGTCAGGGTAAAAAACCTTCCGCGTTTACTTCGCCACGGTAGGAAAACCTTTTCCTCACTATCTTACTTCTGCCCTTCCTGACATGTCCAGATTTTCATTATGAAAATTCTCCACAACTTCCTCCGCATTTTCCATACCGGTGGCAGGCTCCCATGTGTTCTCATCTTCCAAACACCCTTGCCATTTAATGAAGTACCACAGTTCCCACTTCTCTTGATAGCGGCCGCGTACTTGTTTCCTGTAAGAACGCATCTCGCTTCTTAGGATTTTTTCAACCTCCCATTGCAGATCACCGTCAATGTCCTCCGGCTCGCTAAGCGGTTGTTAGCGATTGTCATGAACTGACTCATGATAGGGTTCCAATAGTGCGACATGGAATACAGGAGGAATGTTCCATCGATCGGATATGTTGAGCTTAAATGCTCGGGGTCCGCATCTTTCCATAATTTGGAAGGGACCGTATAGCTTCGGACTTAGCTTCTTGGATTTCCGTCGGGTGCGGATGTTTTTGGCGTTTAATATTACTTTGTCCCCATTCTTGAAGTCCCGCTGTTGTCGAGCTTTCCAGTCATAATATTTCGACATCCCTTCTCGTGTCTTTTCTAGTGACCCTCTTGCTTGTTCATGTGTCGTCTTAATCCAGTTTGCGTAAAGTGTCGCTCCTGGATTTTGAGCTTCGCGCTCCTTCATCCACTCTGTTTGTGGATGGAATCCGTAGTTCGCATAAAATGGTAACATCCCGTGAGCGTTGGTTGCGGAGTTGTTATAGGCATGTTCAGCTAACGGTAGTAGCTGATACCAGTCATCCTGATCAAAATTGACAAAACTTCGAAGGTATCCTTTCAGCACTTGGTTGGTACATTCGGTTTGTCCGTCAGTCTGGGGGTGGTATGCCGTTGACATTCTTCGCTTAATTTCCAGCCCCTTGCAAAGGGATTCCCAAAATTCTCCTGCAAACTTTGAGTCCATGTCTGAGACGATTTCAGTTGGTAGGGCATGCAGCCTCCATACTTCTTTCAGGAATGCGTTTGCGACATCCTTGGCCGTAGCCGAGGTCTGAAGTTCGATGAAATGTGCCATCTTTGTGAATGGATCAACTACTACCATTATCTGAGTGCATCCTTGCAACTCTGGTAGTTGTGTAATAAAGTCCACTGAGATGGACGCCCATGCTGCGTAGGGTATTTGCAATGGTTGCAATAGTCCGTACTTAGCATGTCTGGGCGATTTGTTATGTTGACATTCATCTCAGGATCTTACGTAGTCGTTGACCCATTCTGTCAGTCCTTTCCAGTAGAAGTCTCTCATGATTATTTCCAAAGTTTTTTCTTGTCCGAAATGTCCTGCCACTTTGGCATCGTGACATCCTTCTGCAATCTTAGTATATAGCGCCTGACTGTCTGGTACAAATAGTCTTTGCTTATAATATAGTAGATTGTCGGTTAATATCCAATCTTTGGGAAAATCCTTACCTTCGTCTCGTAGCTTAATGAGTTCTTCCCTCTGTTGCCTCCAAGCTGTATCTGTTCCGATAGCTCTCTGTATTTCGTCCAAGAATTCAGGGTTGAATTGCTTCATGCCTTTTTGGAGGATTATCGCATTTGATATTAGAACTTTCTCTGGTACTTCTGAGATATCGTAGCAGTACTCGTTGTCTTTGGCCGATGCTTGTAGGTAACTGATGCTTGGTTCTTGTTCTTTGACGATCAAGGATCTCGTCGCTATATCGGTGCTCCCGAATCCCGCGGTACCTCGTTCTGTGTCCTCCAAGTTGTCTACTTCCATCATATCTGTGGTGTTGACTTTTTCTACCACCAATTGAGCTATGCGATCGCCCATTTTTATCTGGCAGTCCACATCCTTATGGTTGAATAGTACAACTTTAAGTTCGCCGGTGTAATCCGCATTGATTACCCATGCGCCGGTGGAGATTCCGCTACAGACCGCTAATCCGCTCCTTGGGGCAACTCTTCCATAAGTTCCTTCGCGTAGTCCTACTGCTATACCTGTTCTTATTAATGCTTATCCATATTTTGGGATAATGTCATCTTCTATGGCGTACAGGTCATGTCCTGCTGCCATCCTTGAGCCCTTTGTTGGCAAGTATGCCTTTTTGCTCAATCTCTTGACCCTAATAACGGGTTCCTTGCCACCTCTTCGAGGTTCCAAGTCCAAATCCTTATCTCTATTCCAGTCTTCTCCCTCATCGCCTACCCTCGCTACTAACGATACTAAGAAATTTTCTTCTTTCAAAATTTTCTATTCGCGATGCGTAGCTCCCTCTTCAGGACGGTACTCCGGCCGTCGGCTTAATGTGTCAGGCTTTCCGCCCTTCATGTCTGGTCGGTATACAATACGGAAATTGTATTCTACCAACTTCTGAGCCCATCGGATCTGACGGCCACTCCGGACTTTCGAGGTGAGGAAGTATTGTAGGTTCTGATGGTCGGCAAATACTGTAATCGGTTTTTCTGTTCCGATCAAGTAGTGTCTCCATTCCTTAAAGGCTTCGAGGATTGCGAGAAGTTCTTTATCACGAATCTCATAATTGCACTCCGCCGAGTTTAATTTTCTTGAATGGAAAGCTACTGGATGTAATCTTTTCTCAAAGTACTGAGAAAGGACGCAGCCGAGTGCAAAATCACTGGCATCCGTTTCTACCACCGTTTCTGTTTCTGGGAAAAAATGGTGGAGTATGGGGGCTGTGGTGAATCGGTGCTTTCGCTCTTCGAAAGCAGTGTCTTGTTCAATTCCCCATTTAAAATTCTTAGGATTTCCTTACAATGTCTCGGTTATTGGCTTGCAAATAGCCAAGAAGTTTTTTATAAATCGTCGGTAGAAGTTAGCAAACTACATAAAGACTTGTACTTCTCTAACCAATTTAGGCACTTTCCAAACCATTATGGATTCCACCTTTCGGGTGCTCATAGACACTCCATCGACCGCCACCATATGACGCAGGAATTCCACCTCCGTGGCATGGAAGGTCGATTTCTTTAGCGATATCGCTAACTGAAAGTCTGATAGACTTTGTAAAACTTTCTTAACTGCTTCGATGTGTTCTTTTTCATCTTTTGAGTAGATGAGAATATCATCAAGGTAACACACAACTCCGACGTCCAAGTATTTGTGTAGAACTTAGTTCATCATATCTTCGAAGGTTGCCGGAGCATTAACCAATCCAAAAGGCATAACCCTTTATTTGTAGTGTCCGTATCTTGTACGGAACGCTGTCTTCCACTCATCCCCTTCTTTCATCCTAATCAGGTGGTAGCCATCCTTAAGGTCTAACTTGGTGAAGATCTTTGCGCCGGCTACTCTATCTCTGATTTCGGACATTAGTGACAGGGGATGTTTGTTGAGGATAGTAATCTTATTCAGATTTCGATAATCTACAACTAGATGTAATCTACCATCTGGTTTAGGTACGAATAATATACGCGCGCCTGCTGGCGATTGGCTCCGCGTGATTTTTCCTTGTTTGATCATTGTCTCCAAGTATTCTCGTAAAGCCTTAAGCTGTTTTTCGGATAGTGGATATATCGGCCCCTAGGGGGGAGTTGATCCCGAAATCAACTTAATTTCATGATCGAATGTCCATCTAGGGGCTAGTTTTTCTGCCGTCTGTGCTTCAAACAAGTGTTTGTAATTCCGGTATTCCTTTGGTAATGATTCGAGTTCCACCGTATTCTCGATGGCTCCGATTCTTCCGATGTGGCAGGCATTAGGATCCCAAGCGACGGATTCGTCATATTCGAACATATCCGCTATTCCTTCATCTTCTTCCACACAGTTTTCGCAACATTTTGTGGAGAAGGTCCAATTTTCTGTATCTTCTATGTGAGACACTGGGTGTTCACGATGCCACCAACCAAAAGGAATTATCATTCCATAGTGACCTGCTTTAGCCACTTCACGCGACACTTCAGACATGTGTCGGTTTTTTCCTATTTCCCATTTTATAGGGAGGGTGTAACACTTCCCTCCAGAGGCGGGTGACGATCCGTCAAAGCCTAAGATATCAACTGCATTGTTGCGTTCTATAAAGGAAACGCGAAGGTCTTCAACTAGGTCCTTGTTGATAAGGAATACATTGGATCCCGAATCTAACAAGACTTTAACTTTATATCGCTTATCGTGTATATGGAGGTAAGCGATCCCCTCTGGACAGTTGTATCGTGTTGGTTTTGGGGCTTCTAACTCCATGCGCTTAGCGCGGAGAAGATTTTCTTGTTTCTTTCGTTTGGGCATCGTCGGTGTTGGGTGTAGGTAACAAGATGTTTGTTACTACGCCCGCGTAGTTTCGACCATTGAGGTCTCCTCAGACAAACTAGTAACTCTTTAGCTCTAACAATCTGGGCCTACATACTAAAGCGGCGTTTCACCGATACGCTATTGCGCACGACCAGTTTTCAGGCTGGATACCTTCTCCCGCCACACCAGACCTAGGCTCATAGCAGATTTTCGGGCGCTTATTAGCCATTTTACTCCCCTGGTATGGGGTTCTCGTATTTACCGAGTCCTTTCCCTTAGGATTTCGGTTATCGGCCCAGCTCCCTCAGAGGGGCCTTGCGCACCAAAGCGGTACATCCGTATCCCACACTCTGGCCAGAAGGCAAGATAGTACATACGTATAATACGACTCAGACTCGTGTGGTAGGTGGAACGGCCCGCGTCGGTTGT
>JACCEG010000387.1:20732-31208 GCA_014065205.1 Tuber brumale | reverse complement strand
AGGAACTTCGTACTATTGGCTCCCGGGCCATGTGGGCAAGTTAACTATCCTCTCCTTCGATCAAGACTCTCCATATATTGATTCTTGTGTTCGAGCTCGTAAGTCCCTCGTGGGGTCCCTTCACTTAGAGCCTACTTGCGTTGATCCTGAAAGGAGAGACTTGCTTTGCGCCGCTTTGATTATTTTGAGTTTCGACTCCGGTAGTTGCACACGGACTACCCGATCCCCGTCGTGGTCGGTACCCAATACACCCCAGCCAAAGGGGGTTCCCTTTTTCGATTCCAGCTCTGTCAGGACACTGAATACCCAATCGCCGTCGCCGTTGGTGCCCATGAACTGACTTAGGTCAGTTCCTCGTCGTCCGCCAGTTCCCAGTTCTTATTTACCCGGGCTGGGATCTGGACGGTTGCGACTCTGCGAGCTAATTTAGGCTTTACAATAGCCAATCTTGCTCATCGAATTCCCATTTTTATCGGTCTTGAGCTGACCGTTGCCGCCGATATATGGACATCTCCCCAGCACGTCTGATAGCTGTGGTTTTTCTTTCCACAACGCGTGCAATCTCCTTCTTTCCTCCGAGTGTCTATCACACTCTGAGGGATACCGGTATGGGCCTGGGCGAAGTTTGTGTGGGTGGTTTTTGTCGCACCTCGCAACCTTTTCCTGGGCTTCTCCGGTTCCTCGTTCCTCTTCCGTTTTCGTGGTGGGGCTCCACCTCCTTTGACATAAGGTTTAGTATCCCTTTGTCACTTTGGTTTAGAGTCCCGTCGGTCTTCTCTTTTGACTTCTTGGACTATTTTAGGCTTGGACGGTTGGTCGCGTCCAATTTTCTTTCTGGCTAGCAGTCCTTCTTCTGACCGCCCGCATAGCCTTAGTGCCTCTTCCCATTCCTAGTCTGTCGTGTATTGCAGGGCTGACAACCTGCGGACAATTTGGTCAGGAAGTTTTTCTTTGACTACCTCTCTCCAGGATTCTCTGGTCATGCGTGCACGAATGTTATGATTGTGCATGACTGTCAGATAGCGTTCAATACTGCCGTCGTATGTGACTAGTTTGATTGTGCGAAGGGCTAGTCTTTCGGCTTCTACCGGGGCGAATAGCTTGATCATATCATGTTCAAAGCGGGTCCATGTCGCCAGCTCTGGTTGCTGGGTTTCTCCATGAAGTCTGTCCATAGCCTTCCTGTACCAAACGGTATAAGGAAGGACTATTTCTCCTCTTGTACGACTGAGTGCATATATAATCCTTTCTCGTGCATCGTCCCAGATTCGTGGGTTCCGTTCGAAATAGTCGGTGCATTGAAGGATCCACACATATATGTCTTGTGCGGGTTTATCTTCGAAGAATGGGGGAGGCTCTGATGGTCGCTTAATGTTCAGTGCCATCGCTTTGGCAAGCGTTTCTGCCATGCCAAACTGTTCTGGTGTTTGTCCTTGCCTGCCTCGGCTAGGACCTCCTCTCCTCCTACCTCTCTTATCATCATCATTCTCGTCATCGTCACTAGGATCCCCTGGGTTACCTCCTTGGGTACCTGAGGGGAATGCATCAGCGGCTTCTCTGCATTTTCCCTTCTCCCTACACGTAGGTGGAGCGTAGTACTCCTCATTGTCCGTTTCTTGGACTGCAGGTAAAGGTGCGGGTCCTGCAGCTTCGGGACTTGGTGCAGCGGCTAGTATTTTATTTATTGCCACTGTTAACCCTTTAAGGGTTTGATTTGTTTCGATATTCTGCAGTTGTTGCTGGTCTTGAGACCTGCGAATCTCTGCTTGGCGCGTGTTCTGATCCATGCACAATTGTACTAGAGTGCGATTGACTTCTCTTTCGCGAGTGACACTTTGGGCCTGGAATTCGACGAATTCAGCTTTTAGACTGAGGACCATTTGTTCCAGAGTTTGATCTTGGGCCAATGCCGCTTGGCTTTCTTTCCCGAGGGTTCCATGTAACCTCGTGGTTACCTCTTCATGTTCCTGTTGACGCCGTTCCTGAGCGTCAATCTTTTTTGCGACTTCTCGCAACATCTCTTCCTGTATCCCCTTGACTTCGCTTTCGATTCCTGCCAGCTGCATCAACAAGATTGCAATGTTGTTATCATGGACATCTTGTCCGTCGGCGATTTGCTGTTAAACCTTAATTAATTTTAAGGTATTATCTTGGGTAGCTCCCTTCAAATGTTTGAAGACGATATTAGCTTGGTCAAGGGACGTATCTATGTCCTGTCTTATCTGACCCAAGGTTATCCCAAGACGCGCAGCCAGTCTGGCTAAGTTTGCGGCATGTTCCCCTGGCCTGGGTGTGGGGACTCTTGATATTCTATGTGTACTCGCGACACTAGAGGATCGGTGAGAGGGTATGCCTCCTCTGCGGAATGAAGGTTCCTGAGGTGTTGAAGGGAAGAGACTATGAATGGTGGAATTATCCGCTTTAAACGTGGTGTCGGGTCCGGTATCCATAGGTTCACGCGCCGTTATTCTTTTCCTTGGGTCCTGAGGTATCTCCGCCATTGTGATACTTTCCAGATAGGCTAGCTGCTCTAGTAGCCCTGGATGAGTAATTACTGGTACTTCATACCAGAGTTCTCGATATCCTTGAAAAGGTTTAACGAATCGTATGTAAGGTATCCAACGTTTGAGACACTCTAGGGGTGTAGGTATAAAAGGGTTCGGTTGGTCCGACTCTAGACTTAAAACCTGAATCTCTTTTTTCTCGAGGTTTAGGATGTACTTATAGTACATATAAGTGTGTATTAGGCCTAGGCCGAGGGGATGTCTTCCCCCAGATGACTGTGCCTGGGTTTTCCTTTTCCTTCTCTTCCGTCTTTAAAGAGCACTGGGTGCTCCAGTCGACGAAGTTTTCCGACTTGGTCGAATTCCACTCAAAATCCGAACCGTGCCAGGTACGATATATGCTATTGAATTGATCCCTCGTTGGGATCCCGAAAGGTACTGTGAACTATGAGGGTTCCTGCGTATATTCTTCTTCGATCTCGAACAGCTCGGTTTCAAATATTTCTTCGAAGAAATGAATATAGATTGGACAGTGAGGTGCTTCGAAAATGTAATCGAAGTCTGAGGTGAGGGTGGAGTTTGAAGTGAACTCGTAGTTCATATAGTGAGCCTTGGTAACAGGAGAACTATCAATATACTGTTAGGCGGAAGCCAAACTCAAGTATATAACTGAGGGACGTGGGCCCAAATCTTTGTTCAGAGAATCTGTCGAGGAAGGCTCGTCTCGATAAAGTAAAAGTAAAGATTTATGAGGGAAACAATTTTATATTGATAAGATCTCTTCTCCGTTGCTTGTTGATGTCTGTAAAGCTCGGGAGGCACTTCGATATTTATATCCCGCGTCTGAGTGTTCGCGGATTACTTCTAACTACTATGCCTCCGAAGTACCACTCTGGTTTTAATACGCAAACGTCCAGAATCTTATAAGTGCGAACACCGTTTGATCCTGAAACTTATCACACACTTTTGCGGACTCAGAATAGTATTCCTCCGTTGAGATGACTGCGCTATTTGTTATACCAAACAGCCGCCTCCAACTCAGATGTCCGCATAGACTTTTATATGACTTTAGTCTTGTTGACTATCGTCCAGTCGTCTCTTCAGTCATGAAGTGATCAGGTTCATGCCGGGCCACCTAGTGCCAATCGCCAGTTCGAGCCCGACGCGTCAGCGTCTTAAGGGTCTCCGACTTATCTAGGTCTTCCATTCTGAGCATGCTTCCCCTTGGTCTGCCGGCCTCCGTAGAGGGGTCCTATTACTAGAACCAACCAACCTACAGCTGATCTCAGAAGGGTATAGGTGGATTCGGTATATCCCTTAATAGTTTTCACTACTGACATATCCTCCTAGAGTATTTCTCCAAAAATGTCCCGTCACCTTCGGCCCATAGTTTAGGAAGCCCAACTTAGAAGCCTACTATCTCAATGCGCCCCCCACAGACTTCCTCCATTCCACTTCCCAGATGTCGCCAAAGGTCCCCTCTCATATATCCTGTGAACAGCATGCGGTCGGACGGACGGCGGCGACGTATCTGGTGTTATGAAGTGGGCTTCTTTGATGTGACATTTTAGTTATGGGACGCAACTCTCGAAATCTCGCTAATGACGTGCGGGCCCCATAAGGGGGCCGGAGGCGGGTGTTGGCAGTCCGGTAAATTGAGGGTCTGTGCGCAGTTACCCTACCGTGGGTCTGTGCACATGTCTCGGATTTCCATATGCCTAACACTACTTTCCATTTCAGATTACAGGTACATAAAAGCTTTTAGAGAATCATGATATGAGCTAGCCTCTCCTGCCTGTTGCATAATTTTCTATGTTACTTCTGGCTTCCTCCATCTCTTAATTGTACTTTTAGGAATTTTAAAAAATACAGATATCTCATTATGGGCCAGAAAACCATGTTTTAATTGCAATATTCTGTTATAAATAGTAGGTAGTGAGGATGAGGTTTTATATGACTCATAATTATAAGTCATAGGCATGTTATGTTTTGCATATAGTCTTATTTATTATGGTATCTTACTATCTATGTACCTTGTAACAGGCAACAACACTAGTTAGCTATCTTATATTAAGAAGTACTTCTCTTCCAATTGATATGATCTTGTCAATATTATATCAATTGTAAGTTTGATTATCAATCTTAGGCTATTATCTACATTCCTTGATTCAATACTAATAATCAAATTGTATCGCAAAATAAAGTACACAGACAAAAGTTTTGGCTAGTCAGTCAGATGCAATACAACTGATTACAATCCTACTATCTCTACATATCACTACCCCCTCCACCATGGTAAGCTATACTACTGGGCACCTCTCACCCTTTGAGAAAGGGCGGGTAATTTCTCTTAAAAGTCAAAAATTGTCCTATTCCTAGATTGGTAAATAATTAAACTACTCTCTTTTGATTCTCAAAAACTTTTACCTCAAATATCAAAAGAGGAGTACAGAAAAAAATCTCTCCACCTCAGGAAGACCTAAAATTCTGGACAACTGTACCTAGCACCACCTTTTCAGAGAGTCTGAGAAGGCATGCTGCCAATCTTCAATGGAGTTCAATGGAGGTTTGAGTAGCCCAAGGTATACTACTGTCCAAGCGATAGGTCAAGGAGTATACAGGAGGTTTAGGTATACAAGTACAATAGTACTTGTTCAGGTTTCAGAGGTTCAGGGTCAGGATTCATGGATTCAGGCCACAGCATCGAGGAAAGGTGTGTATTTCTCAAGTATGGGTAGTGAGAGGTAAACAACAGGTTGTATAAAGAACATAAACTAAAGGGGGCATACCCCTATTTTATAACAAAGAAAATCCCCCTTCATTACTAATCTTCTATTCTGACATATTCCGGCAACTTTTCCTCACTTCTATGGACTTTCATTGTCCTCTACCAATCTCAGATTCTTCTTGCTTCTAGCCACCTCTATTAGTTTCTATATAGTTCTATCTTATATAACCAAAGGATAGCAGTGCTGTAACACTAGGTCCCTTCCTATCGCTGAGGTCCTGTTAGGCGGACACCAATCTCTAGTATAACTGAGCGACGTAGGCCAAAATCTTTGTCCGGAGAATCTGTCGAGGAAGGCTCGTCTCGATAAGGTAAAGATAAAGTAAGGATTTAGGAGGTAAATAATTTAATATTGATAAGATCTCTTCTCCATTGCTTGATGATATCTATAGAGCTTGGGAGGCACTTCGATATTTATATCCCGCGTCTGAGTGTTCGCGGACTACTTCTAACTACTATACCCCCGAAGTACCACTCTGGTTTTTAATACGTAAATGTCCAGAATCTTATAAGTGCGAACACCGTTTGACCCTGAAACTTATCACACCCTGTTGCGGACCCGGAATAGTATTCCTCCATTGAGATGATGCGCTATTTGTTATGCGTAACAGCAGCCTCCAACTTAGATATCCGCATAGACTATTATATTACTCTAGTCGGTTTGACTATCTTTCCAGTAGTCTCTTTGGTCATGAAGCGATCAAGTTCATGTCGGGCCACCTAGTGCCAATCGCAAGTCCGAGCCCGACGTGTCAACGTCTCAAGGGACTCTGACTTATCCAGGTCTTCCTTTCTGATCATGCTTCCCCTTGGTCCGCTGGCCTCCATAGAAGGGTTTTATTACTAGGACCAACCAACCTACAGCTGATCTCAGAAGGGTATGGGTGGATTCGGTATACCCCTAATAGCCTCTGCTATTGGGATATCCTCTTGGAGTATTTCGCCGAAAACGTCCTGTCACTTTCGGTCTATAGTTTAGGAAGCCTAACTTTGAAGTCTACTATCTCAATGCGCCTTCCACGGCTATCTTCTGTTCCACTTCCCAGATGTTGTCAAAGGTCCCTTCTCATATATCCTGCAAACAGCATGCGGTCGGATGGACAGCGGCGACGTATACAGTGTTATGAAGTGGGCTTCATTGTTGTGACAATTTAGTTATCGGACGCAACTGTTGAAATCTCGCTAATGACGTGCGGGCCCCATAAGGCGGCCGGAGCGGGGTGTTTGGCACTCCAATAAATTGAGGGTCTGTGCGCAGTTACCCTACCGTGGGTTTGTGCGCATGTCTCGTATTTCCATATGCCTAATAGGTCCCTTGTGACGTTTGCTATTCTGGCAGTAGTCCTGGTTTATCAGGGTATCGTGCATGAAACTAGTTGATAGCTTGGAGTCCATTAACTAATTTGGTAGGTTTCCACGTACTCTCTGCATAGCTCTTCCATTTTACCAGGTAGCGCAGTCTCCCTTCCGCAATGTGTGTATCCAGGACTTCTTCAACTTCCCATTCCTCTTCACCATCTACATCTATTGGGGGTTGTGGTAGTATAACCTGTCCTGGAAGAGCGTTCTCACTCACCAGATCTAATAGAGATATGTGGAAGATATCGTATATATTTATAGACGGTGGTAGCTCAAGGCGATTTGCCTTATTCCCTACCTTTTTAATGATCTTATAGGGTTCAAGGTGCTTGCTTTCTAGCTTTTGTAAGGTAAGTCATGTTCAGATGTTCTTCACGTTAAGCCAAACCTTGTTACCTGTACTCAGGGCAGGTGCTGGGAGATGTTTCCTGTCAGCATACACCTATTATCTTGCTTGAGCGTATTCCATGTCTTGTCGGAGGTATTGATAGATGTCTTGGAAGCGACAGGTGAATAATACTGCATTGCGGTTTGTATCCAGAGATAGAAGACTATTCAGAAAGTCAATTCGGAGGTCACAACTATTATTGGCAAAGAAAGGTGATATGCCAGTAGTTTTCGATACATGGTTGTTTGCTGCAAATTCTGCTAGAAGTAGTCATGATGTCCAGTCATCCTATTGGTAGTTTATATAGGCTCTCAAATACTGTTCCATCACTGTGTTCAGCCTCTCTGTCTATCTATCTGACTCAGGGTGGAATGCTGTGGAGAGCTTCCTCTTTATTTTGAGTCTCGTACATATCATTTTTCAAAGGTTTGCAGTAAACTGAGTACCTCGATCACTAATGATGGTTAATGGGAGGCCATGATATTTCTAGACCTGTCTGAGGTATAGTTCTGCCAGAGTGGAAGTATCGATAGTGGTCTGGTATGGTATCAGGTATCGCATTTTGATTAGTTAGCTCACTATGACTAGGATGGCATCATGTCCTTGTCCCCACAGTAGGTCAATGACAAAGTCCATCGATATGTATTCCCAGGGTTTCTCTAATATAGGCAGAGGGCAGAAGATGCCAAATAGTATATGGTACAATGTTCAACTTCTTCGGCATGTATGACAGTTGGCAACATATCTACTGACATCCTTTCTTATCCCTAGCCAGTGGTAACAACAGGTAACAAGCTCATAAGTCGTTGCTCTTCTAGGATGACCTGCTAATGGATGGTCATGGGTATGTTGCAAGATATCCAGCTTTAGCCTGTTGAGCTTAGGAACATACAACCAGTCGCGGAAAATCACCTGACCATTTTCCTTCCTACATTTTGCCAAAGATATTAATTTTGATAACTTCTTTCTATTTTTCAGGACGGATAGTATCTGTCTGGGAACTAGGTCAGCTTGATATGCTTTTGACCAGAGTATTTCTTGGAAGGATGCTCTGAGTGGGAGTGTGGCATGAGCCAATAAACCCAATAGTTGGGACTTAAGAACTACCTGTGTTAGGTGGTACTGTCTCTGTTCTGCTTCAATTTCAGTTTCCTCAGCCATCTGAGCGAGGGCATCAGCTTCTCCGTTTTCCTTTCTGGGTCTGTATTCAATGTAGTAGTTGAATTGTGATAAAGATTCGGCCCATTGGGCTTGTCGTCAGTTCCGGAGTCGTTTTGTGGTGAAGTGTTTCAGATTCTGGTGGTCAGGAAAGATAGTGACATTCTGGCTGATCAGGTAACATCTCCATTCTTCAAATACCTGTACCACTACCATCAGTTCTTTATCATAGATATCATAGTTGTATTCTGCTAGTGTGTACTTGTAGAAGTAAAAGGTGATCGGAGGAAGTTGGCCTTCTTCATTGTTCTCTGAGAGGACCCCTGCAGAGACAAAATTGGATACGTCAGTTTCTATGATTACTTCCTTAGCAAAGCCAAAATGACTCAGTACTAGGGTAGTTGTAAATGCCTTCTTTAGTTTCTCAAAGGCCTGTTGGCATTCAGGGGTCTACTCTAAAGCTTTTCCCTTTCATGTTAACTCTGTCAAGAGGTATACTAGATGAGAAAAGGCATGTATAAATCGGCAGTAGAAGTTCCCGAAACCCAAGAAGGTATAGATATCACGGACCCTCTTTGGTACTGGCTATGTGATGACTACTTCTACCTTAGTGTTATCTATGTGAATTCTTTAGATACTGACGATGAATTTTAGGTATTCGATGTGGTCGACATAGAATTCACACTTCTGGGGTTTCACCTCCAGTACAGCTTTCGTTAAGGCTTCCAAAACTAGTCGTACGTGTTGGAAATATTCTTCCTCATTTTCGCTGTAGATCAGGATATCATCCAGGTAAGCTGTACAGAACCGGTCGAGGTAAGGCCGAAGTGCTTTATTGATGTAGGCTAGGAATGTAGCTAGCATATTGGTGAGCCTGAAAGCTATTACTATGGATTCATAAAGTCTATACTATTTGCAGAAGGTAGTTTTCCATTCGTCCCTTGTGTTTCATCCTGATCAGGTTGTGGGTCCGGTGAATATCCAATTTTGTGTATACTATGGCCTTGTCTATCTATATAATAGTTTTGGTTAGGAGCAAGTCGGGGTATTTATCCTTGATGGTACTCTCGTTAAGGCTCCTATAGTCCACACATAGGTGTAGTGATCCATTGTTTTTCTTTATAAACATGACTGGTGAGTCCACCGAAGATAATCATGGGCGTATGAAACCCTTATCAATGTTCTCATCCAGTGAGCCCATCATGGTTTCCATTTTGGGAGGGGATAGGTTGTATAGTAGTCTAAATTGGGGCATAAAATCGGATTTTAGTCGTATTTAGTGGTCTTTAGATTGGTGTGGTGGGAGATAATCTTGTTCTTTTTCAAAAAACAAAGGCATAAAATTTTAGTATTCTAGAGGGACTATGTCTTTAACTTCTTTCTTCTCCAGAACCTGATGTTCAAGGGTGTATTGAATTGCATAGGCTTTAAAGAATGGTGGTATTTCCTCCTCTACCTCTTAGATTGTGGTGATGTCTGGAGTGCAGTTGTAAAAGCAGTAATCTGATTCAAACAGGATTGTATTACTGGCAAAACAGATTATGATGCTATGTTGTTTCAGCTAGGGTATACCCAGCATGAGGGGGTATCCTTATAGTTTGGTAATAAATGCGGGTAGGATTTATCGGTAGTCATTGATCTTGAGTTGTATACGGGTTAGATATATTATAGCATCTGAGCTGACAGGCCAGCTGTCTATTATGTAGAGTGTAATGAATTCTGGGAGTTTATATCGAAGAGGGTGGTTGCGATAGACAAAGTCTTTGTCCATGAAGGCATATCCAGTTACTCCTGAATTGATAAGCACATAAGATCAAATCACATTCTGTTCATCTACAATATTACAAGCAATTACTAATTGATTATTTTTGACCCTATTTTCCATTTGATCAAGAGTAAGACTAGATATAGAGAGACAAGGAAAAGACTTAATACATCCCATATTGGTGCCACGATCCAAGCATAAGACAACTAGTTTTTCAACTCACTGTACTACAGAGAGGTTGACTTTAGGACTGCTGATAGTTGCGTGAAGTAGGGGTTAGCCTCAGCACCATGAAGAGGGTTCAGTTTATTAGGACAGTTCCTGGCCATGTATCCATATTCTCCACTGTACAGGCAGAGATCCTATCTCATCCGGTCCTACTGTTGGGTATTTGTTAGGCGGATGCCAAACTCAAGTATATAACTGAGGGACGTAGGCCCGAAATCTTTGATTGGAGAATCTGTCGAGGAAGGCTCGTCTCGATAAAGTAAGGTAAGGTAAAGATTTAAAGTGA
>JACCEG010000387.1:5856-20080 GCA_014065205.1 Tuber brumale | reverse complement strand
CTAACTTTGAAGCCTACTATCTCAATGCGCCTCCCACGGATTTCCTCCGTTCCACTTCCCAGATGTCGCCAAAGGTCCCCTCTCATATATCCTGCGAACAGCATGCGGTCGGACGGACAGCGGCGACATATATGGTGTTATGATGTTGGCTTCATTGATGTGACATTTTAGTTATGGGACACAACTCTCGAAATCTCGCTAATAACGTGCGGGCCCCATTAGGGGGCCAGAGGGGGGTGTTGGCTCCGGTAAATTGAGGGTCTGTGCGCAGTTACCCTACCGTGGGTCTGTGCACATGTCTCGGATTTCCATATGCCTAACAGTATTAGTAAGCTGGCGTCATCCACTGGAAAGGTCTATCGGTCTGGGTGCAGTTCTGGTAGCAGTGATGGCTAGCCGATTTGCTGGTCAGTTCACTGTGGTTGTTGTAGTATTCTTTCTATTGGTTGATCCTTTCCTTTCTGCTGTATATGCCTGTATATTGTTGTCCAACCTTTTGAAAAGGTCGATATATTCTCCAAGGGGGTTCAGGTGGTCCAAGAGGGTTGCGAGGGTCTCTTTTAGTTTGCTACTCAATCCCCTATAGATGGCTGTACATTTGGCTGTATTGTTCCTCTCGGTATCAGCTACTAGTCTTTGGAAATCTGCAAGGTATTTTGTGAAGGTGTGGTTCTTTTATTGAAGTGTCTGGATAGTTGTTTCTGCCATTGCTATACAGTTTGGGTCACCAAACACTTGTGCTAGGTCGGTTAACAATGTCTTGACATTGGAGTAAGTGATTCCCTCTACGGTGATCATGGGCATGACCTGGGAGTAGGAGCAATCGCGTAGTAGTCTGACTATGTAGGCTAGGCGGTATTGTTTATTAGTGAACTTGTGCATGTCACCCCTCAGCTTCGTTCGTAACTGGTTAGCAAATACATGGTATCTATCTTGGGTACTGTTGAACTTTACTGGATCGGGAATGAATGCCTTCTTTATTCTCGCGGGTCCATTATTACTTTGTACAGGAAGGGCTGCCATCGCTATATTGAGGGTTATAATGGTGGTATTATGTTAGGCAGATGTCGATCTCTAGTATAACTGAGAGACATATGCCAAAATCTTTGTTCAGAGAATCTGTCGAGAAAGGCTCGTCTTGATAAAATTAGGTAAAGTAAAGATTTGTAATGTAAATGATTTTATATTGATAAGATCTCTTCTTCATTGCTTGATGATGTCTGTAAAGCTTGGGAGGCACTTTGATATTTATATCCTACGTCTGAGTGTTCATGGACTACTTCTAACTACTATACCTCTGAAGTACTACTCTGGTTTTAATACAGAAATATTCAGAATCTTATAAGTGCAAGCACCGTTTGACCCTGAAACTTATCACACCCTTTTATAGTTATAGAATAGTATTCCTCCATTGAGATGACCGTACTATTTGCTATGCCAAACAGCGGTCTTCAACTTAGTTGTCCGCATAGACTATTATACTACTCTAGTCTTGTTGACTATCATTCCAGTAGTCTCTGCAGTCATGAAGTGATCAGGTTCATACCAGACCACCTAGTGTCAATTGCAAGTTTGAGCCTAATGTGTCAACATCTTAAGGGACTCTGACTTATCTAAGTCTTTCTTTCTAAGTGTGCTTTCCCTTGGTATGCCGGCCTCCATAGAGGGGTCCTATCACTAGGACCAACCAACATATAGCTAATCTCAGAAGGGTGTAGGTGGATTAAGTGTATCCTTAATAGTGTCTGCTACTGGGATATCTATTTGAAGTATTTTGCCGAAAACATCCCGTCACCTTCGGCTTATAATTTAGGAAGCCTAACTTTGAAGCCTACTATCTCAATGCGCTACTGACGGATATCTTCCGTTCCACTTCCCAGATGTCGCCAAAGGTCACCTCTGGTATATCCTGTGAACAGCATGCAGTCAGATGGATAGTGGCAATGTATATGGTATTATGAAGCAGGCTTCATTGATGTGACATTTTTAGTTACAGGATGCAACTCTTGAAATCTCGCTAATGACATGTGGGCCCTATAAGAGGGCTGGAGGGGGGTGTTGACTCTTCGGTAAATCGAGGGTCTGTGCGCAGTTACCCTACTGTGAGGTCTGTGTACTTTGTTGTCTCAGATTTCTATATGTCTAACACCACAGTACCATGAAGAAGGTTCATTTTGTTGGAACAGTTCCTGGCCATATATCCATGTCGCCGGCAGTATAGGCAGAGACCCTGTCTTATCCTGTCCTGCTATTGGGTGTTAGTAAGTTGGCATTGTCTACTGAAAAGGTCTGTCAGTCTGTGTGCAGTTCTGGTAGTAGTGGTGGCTGGCAGATTTGCTGGTCGGTTGGCTGTAGTTGTTGTGGTATTCCTTCAGTTAGTTGATCTTTTTCTTTCTGCTGCACATACCTGTATGTTGTTATCCAACCTTTTGAGGAGGTTCATATATTCTCCAAGTGGGTTCAGGTGGTATGGGAGGGTTGCGAGAATATCTTTTAGTTCACTACTCAATCCCCTATAGATGGCTGTACATTTAGCTGCATTGTTCTACTCGCTGTCAGCTGCCAGTCTAGGGAAATCTGCAAGGTATTCTGTGACAGGAAGTTCTTTTGTTGAAGTGTCTAGATAGCCCTTTCTGCTATTGCTATGCAGTTTGGGTCACCAAACGCTTGCTCTGAGTCGGTTAACAATATCTCGATATCAGGGTTAGTGATTCCCACTGCTGTAATTATGGGCATAACCTAGAAGTAGGCACGATCACATAGTAGTCTGACTCTGCAGGTTAGGTGGTATTGTTCATCAGTGAACTTGTGCACATCACCCTACAGCTTGGTTCATAGCTACGTAGCGAATACATGGTATTTATCTTGGGTACTGTCATGGTCAAACCTTTCTGGATTGGGAATGGATGCCTTCTTCATTCTGGGGGGTCCATTGTTACCTTTTGTGGAAAGGGCTACTATCGCTGTATTGAGAGTTGTGATGGTTGTGTTGGCGCTGGCAAGGTCTTGCTCTATAGTCGCTAGACGTGTTTCTAGGCCTTGTCCTTCTACGCACATGGCTTGGAGTTCTTCTGTTGCGGCTTGGAGTTGTTCCTATAATTTTAGGTAGTGTTAGGCATATGGAAATCCGAGACATATGCACAGACCCACGGTAGGGTAACTGCGCACAGACCCTCAGTTTACCGGAGCCAACACCCTCCTCTGGCCCTCTTATGGGGCCCGCACGTCATTAGCGAGATTTCGAGAGTTGTGTCCCATAACTAAAATGTCACATCAATGAAGCCAACATCATAACACCATATACGTCGCCACCGTCCGTCCGACCGCAGGCTGTTCGCAGGATATATGAGAGGGGACCTTGGCGCTATCTGAGAAGTAGAATGGAGGGAATCTGTGGGAGGCGCATTGAGATAGTAGGCTTCAAAGTTAGGCTTCCTAAACTATGGGCCGAAAGTGATCGAACGTTTTCGGAGAAATACTCTAGGAGGATATCCCAGTAGTGAAAGCCATTAGGGGTATACCGAATCCACCCATACCCTTCTGAGATCAGCTGTAGGTTGGTTGGTCCTAGTAATAGGACCCATCTACGGAGGCCGGCGCACCAAAGGAAAGCATGCTCAGAATGGAAGACCTAGATAAGTCGGAGACCCTTAAGACGCTGACATGTCGGGCTTGGACTTGCGATTGGCACTAGGTGGCCCGGCATGAACTTGATCACTTCATGACTGAAGAGACTACTGGAACGATAGTCAACCACACTAGAGTAAAATAATAGTCCATGCGGACATCTAAGTTGGAGGCCGCTGTTTGGCATAACAAATAGCGCAGTCATCTCAACGGAGGAATACTACTCCGGGTCCGTGAAAGGGTGTGATAAGTTTCAGGGTCAAACGGTGTTCGCACTTATAAGATTCTAGACGTTTGCGTATTAAAACCAGAGTGGTACTCTGGAGGCATAGTCGTTAGAAGTAGTCCGCGAACACTCAGACGCAGAATATAAATATCGAAGTGCCTCCCGAGCTTTACAGAAATCATCAAGCAACGGAGAAGAGATCTTATCAATATAATATTGTTTCATACTTTAAATCTTTACCTTATCTTACTTTATCGAGACGAGCCTTCCTCGACAGATTCACCAATCAAAGATTTCGGGCCTACGTCTCTCAGTTATATACTTGAGTTTAGCGTCCGCCTAACAGGTAGACTTGGAATCTCTCTGGTGGGACAGGGGACAGCTGTCTTGATAGTACTGTATGTGAATTTACCACCTGTAACAATATATTGTGTAATTGTACTAGGTGTCCAAGTGTGTATTATTGGTCTAAGGCATGTATATTCTCATTGCTTGGGCCTGCGAACTGGGCCATCAAGCCAAAGGTTTCTTCGAGGATGTCAAGGGGGCAAGACATAGTGTAGTGTGGATTAGGTCATTGTAAGATGCAAGCTTGTATAATGGGATTTGATAGAGAATTGGGTAGCCCAAGGTACACTACTGTTTAAGCGATGGGCTAAGGGGTATACAGGAGGTTCAGGTATACAAGTACAAAGTACTTGTTTAGGTTTCAGGAGTTCAGAGTCAGGGTTCACGAATTCAGGCCTTGGCATCGAGGAAAGGTATATATTTCTCAGGTACGGGTAGTGAGAGGTAAATAACAGGTTGCATAAAGAACATAAACTAAGGGGAGCCCACCCTCCTTTTTATAATAAAGGAAATTCCTCTTTATTACTAATCTTCTATTTCAGCACATTTCGGCAACTTCTTTTCACTTTCATAGACTTCTATTATTTTCTACCAATTCCTGATTCTTCTCGCTTCTAGCCACTTCCATTAGTTTCCATCTGGTTCCATCCTATGTAGCCCAAAGGGTGGCAGCACCTTAATACAATCCTAGACAGAATTGTGTGACAATATTGTCCCACAAGTCTCAGTTAAGACTGTTAAGCACTCTTTAACTTCTATGAACATCAAAAAGTGGAGAGTAAAGAAAAGAGCTAGTCTAAAGGAGGAGCATGCTGTTAAGAGATTAGCTTAGGCAATGAAGCATAGGGATTGAACAAAGGAGGAGTTCGAAAAAGTTATCTTCAGTGATAAATAGTCTGTGGAAAGGTTTTAAGATTCTAAAGGGATTTGATTGTTCAGAACTCCTGAGAAAAAGTAGGAAAATGACTTCATTCAAGAAGTAACAAAGGGGCCTAGAATTAAGTTGATAGTATGGGCTTGTATTTGGAGAAGAAATAAGGATCCTTTGATTCTTATTTTTGAGAAAAGTGTAGATAGATGAGTATATATTAGTGTATTGAAGGATAGTTTAATAGATACTTGGCAAGAGGTAGAGGATACTATTGGAGATCCTGTTTTTCAGCAAGATAATGCAAAGGTGCATACTTTAGCTGATACTATAGCTTGGTTTGAGGAAAACAATACACAGGTTGTGAAATGGCTCCCTAATTCCCCTGATATTAATCCAATTGAGCACAGTTGGAAGAGACCTAAGGAAAAGCTGTACAAGAGATTTCCAAACATTCACAAGACCAAAGGTGGTTCAGATACTGTTAGAAGATACCTAGCAGAAGCTTTTAATAAGATTTGGGTTCAAGATATTGAGAGGAATTTCTTAGAAAAACTGTGGAAGTCAATGCCTAGAAGGGTAGTTGCAATTTTGGATGCCAAGGGATGGTATACCAAATATTAGTTTTATTTAAAATTCTTTTAATTTGAAAGCATCTTTACTATCTATATTTACATTTCTCAAAGTCTTAATTAAATTGAATTATTGGTAGTGGTGGAGTGTAAGCTAGAATTGAGCATGTATTGGCTGTTGTATCGACTGGACTAAAACTTTTATCCCCATACTTTATTAATACATACATTTAGAATAGCATTATGATAGATGAAAACTTAAACAGATAGTAAATTAACTTAGACATGGGTGCATTGCAGGGAAAACAAGGAAACTTTCATTTTAGTTGTATTGAGCTAGAGGCAGTTTTAGTTTGCATAGCAACTAAGAGACTTTTGAGAAAAAGGGGAAAACATATTTTTGATACAGGAATTGAAATAACACAACCATCTATAGCATATATAGTTTGAAACTAAAGTATAATAATTTCTTTAGCTTTCTGTTTAATTCTAAGTAAATATTTTGTAGTTTAGTCAAGCTTAATAGGTCAGATAGAGATTATAAACTAATAATACACATTAACAGAAGTTATAAGAGTTGAGTAATAAGAATCAACAGAGGTTATAAGATTAATCTAATGCTTTGTACTTATTTTTTGAGCCTGGGGGATGACCACATCTTTGCTTTACGGGAATTGGAGTTAGGAAATCTGCTAATTTAGTAGTAGAATTCTCACTTTTGTCTGCTACCTGAGCCAGTTCTCATTTGGCCTCCTTGGAATTTAATGCCCTTGTATTCTTCTTTTCATGCACTGCAGAAATCATCTCATCCTGAGGTTTTGAGTAGTACCCTTATTCCACTATAATAATTATACAACTCTCTCAAAATCACCAGATATTACCAAATATCTTCTCACAACCTCTCTTCCTATACCCTTATCTTCACTTATAGTGCATTTATTATTCTTCATACAGGTTTATAATGTCTGTTAAATCATAGAGCCATAGATACATTGAATAAACTATACAATAACTCCAGATTCTACTCTGAAAAATATTTGAAAATTAAATGACTGATAGATTTCGAGGTGGGCTATCATTGTATGCAAGAAAACAAAATTTAAGGCAGATCCCCAAAATAATCATTGCAGGTCAAATATTACTCGAATCTTTATATTAAATATATTTCAAGATGCTCAAAAGGTGCTCTATATAGTGCTCAAGCCTCAGGACCGTAAAACCTGTTTTGTTGTTATCTGAAAGTTTTACCATTTTCGCTGAAATGCACCCATATATAATTGAAAATTAATTCTCTATAATGCCTTCATCTACCTCAATATTAGCTCCCTTTTTTTCCAAAATTTCGTAAGTTTTTTTTTTTTTTTTTTTTTGCACTCGATGTCTACTTGACCCGCCGTAGTGGGGTGTGGTAAAAAAAAAAGGGGGGGGGTACACGTTAGGAATGTTCTGATAATTATAAAGGTGGGTTATGATATTCTATCAAGAGATGGTATCATACGATAGATCACGTGGAATGGACGATAATATTATTATGTGTCAAAACTGGAAATGGTGATTTGCACTATGAGTTCACTTGCTCTATACCGCCTCACGGAAACGGCACTATCAGGGAAAACCGTGTAAAGTGGAGCTTCATGCAAAAGGCGTTGGTTCTATCGCTGCCAACTACTGGTTGAATTCCCAAAGTAGAGAGCGTGATACCGGCAATCAGGTGTTTGAAGAGAATAAAATAAATAAATAAATAAATAGATAAATAGTAGCGGTTGGTAGGGATGTTCATAACGAGTGACAATCGGTGATACCACGATAACATAATATATGCTAAACTAAGGAAAAGAATAGCGGCTTCATAAGTTTTCTATTCCCGCTCACATACACATATCATATACAAACATGCAAGATTGCCTCCAGGGCACCTGATGCTAAAAGAAACTATTTTACATATCCATCACTCTTACTCTTACTCTGACTTAAAAAATCCACTCATACGTCTCCTCAACAATTACTTCCAACTTCCCTACCACATCCTCCACACTCCTGCCCACACTGACTTCGTAGGCCCCCCTCTCAGCCCTCCACTTCCCCACACTCGGTTCAAAGTGGCCGACGGCAAACTCGTCCAGCACAACCTTCGCAACCTTCTCCTCTCCTGGCGATAACTCCACTTTTGCAAAGCCCTTGAGTTCCTTGGTGGGGCTCCCGACCGGGGCCCCGGCTCTGGGGGATATGTAGACCTGCACTGTCTCGTTGCTGGTCACTCTGCCGGTGTTCTTGATGGCCATTTCGACGGTCGTGGTGACGCCCGGTGCAAGGGTGTTTTTGCATCCGGTGAATCTCAGTGAGGAGTGGGAGAAGGTGGTGTATGAGAGACCGAAGCCGAAGGGGAAGAGGACAGGGACCTCGTGAGAGACGTAGTGTCTGTATCCAACAAACACACCTTCGCTGTACTGCACTTCACTCTTCGCGCCACAGTCACCAAAGTTTCCCCAGGATGGGTTGTCTTCCACCCTTTTCGGGAAGCTGATGGGGAGCCTGCCCCCCGGCGCCCTCTTCCCTAGAAGCACGTCGGCAAGCGCGCTCCCAGCTTCCTGTCCTTGGTACCAGACCTGCAGCAGTCCCTGCACTTCGTCCAGCCATGGCATGCTCACCGCGCACCCGGATTGGTTCACGACGATGGTTCGCGGGTTGGCCTTTGCGACGGCAGAGATCAACTCGTCTTGCTTCCCCGGCAGATGCATGGCGTGTCTGTCGTAGCCCTCGGATTCCCACTCGTTATTCATGCCAACCACCACCACCGCCACGTCCGATTCGCCGGCGAGTGCCGCGGCTCGGGAGATGTGCTCCTGCGCATCACGGACGAGGTCCACGCCCAGCCGGATCCCGACGGCGGATGCGAAGTCTAGGTTGTCGTTCCCCATGTCTGGGATCTCCTGGTCGGGGGATTTGGTGGTCGACTCGGTGACGAGTTTGTACCATTCGCCGGATCGGAGGGTTAGCCTTTTGGTGATTTCCTCGGAACCGGAGGTGAAGAAGAGTTCCCCGGCTTCCGTCCAGTGGGTGTGGTCCAGGAAGAGCTCGTCGTTCACGTATACCTTGGTTGGCCCGACGGCCCCGAGTCCCAGGATGTGTTCTCCCGAGACTTCCGGGGTGAAGTACGCTGTTAATCGGACGCTGTAGTCCTTGTCCGCCAGACAGGGGGGTTTCCCGTCCATGAGGAAGATGGTGGAGGTTTTCGCTGTCCTGGCTTCCGCCACTTCCCCCTGGCATTCACGGCCTTGGAAGAATTCGAGAATCATACCGTCTTCTCCGCCTGTCGGTGAGGTTTTCACTCGGCCTCCGGTGACGGGGAATGTCTTTACCCATTTTTCGGTCTGACAGCCAATCTCGTAATTCACTTCTATGTCGTGCTCTTTCGCCGCTTCTCGGATGGAGTCGAGGGGGTTGGTGAGGTAGTGTGGGTTTAAGTTTGCAGATCCACCGCCTCCAGCAATGCACTCATTTGCGTTGGGGCCTATCCAGGCTATCTTCTTGACGGACTTCGGGATGGGAAGGGCCATGTTCTCGTTCTTGAGCAGGACAATCCCCTCAGCACCGGCTTTTCGGATGAGCTCTCGATGTTCCGGCTTGTCATTCGCGATCTCTGGTTCCTCGCCGAAGCGTCCCCACTGGCCGCTTCTAGCAATGAGTTCTAACACATGCCGGGCTCCGGTCTTGACAGCCACCAGGAGTTCGGGGTCGTTGTTTGATTCCTCGATTGCCTTGAGAAGGTTATCTCCGCGGCGATGTGCTGGGCCGGGCATTTCTAGGTCAAGTCCTGCTTTGATAGAATCAACGGGGTCATGAGTTCCGCCCCAGTCGGACATTACCAATCCGTCGTATCCCCACTCCTTCCGAAGCACTTGCTTCATAGTGAAGTCGTTGACGTCCGCATGTTGCTATATAATCCCCGTTAGCACCCCTCCGATACAGACACAAGCTAAAGCACTCACCCCATTAACAGCATTATAAGAGCACATAATCGCCCAAGGACCCGCATCCCTCATCGCGATCTCAAACGGCTTCAAGTAAATCTCCCTCAGGGTCCTCTCGTCAATGATCTCGTTAACGGTGAACCTGTTCGTCTCCTGCTCATTCGCGACAAAGTGCTTCATGGCGACGGCAACACCCTTAGACTGCACGCCGTTCACATACGCTGCCGCCAGTTTCCCGGACAGGTAAGGGTCCTCGGAGAAGGATTCGAAGTTCCGCCCGCCGAGTGGGGACCTATGATTACATGCGGTCGGTGCGAGGAGGACGTTTGCCTGTTTGCTCTGGGCTTCTTCGCCGAGCGCTTCGCCGACCTGGCGGATCAAACTGGTGTCCCAGGTGGCGGCGAGGGAGACACCGGAGGGGAAGAATGCTGCCTGGTTTGTTTTTCCACCCACGACATCAGTTTCACCGACCAAGTCAAGTCAATTGCAGGAGAGGGAAGCAAGGAGACCTTCGTCCCGTTAGAAAAGAACTGCCCCCGAGCTCCGCTGGGTCCATCGGTAGTCTTGATCCCAGCAACGCGGCCCTGAATCTCCACGGTTCTCCAAAAGTCCGCACCGGCGAGCAATGAGACCTGCTCTTCTAGACTCAATCCTTCCAGCGTCACGTTCACCTCCTTTTGTAAACCCTTTGGTAAAGCTTTGATAGCCGTTTTTCGATCTGGCGAGAGTAGGACTTTCATCTCGAGTGTGTCTTTTCAGGTGGATTTGGGGTTGGAGTTGGAGTTGAGCGGGAGGTTGGGGAGTGGCATTTATAATTCAAGTTTTCAGAGAGTTGGTGGGTACAGCAGAATACACACTCTCCTTGATTATTTTGTACAGCGTAGATACATTTGATGGGTGGGTTACTTTGTTTCCTCCCTATCTTTGCTACTACCGTCTACTGGATTGCCGTTGACCTACTACTAAAAGCGTTATACAGTAGTGAACGTGGCCGTCGGATCGCCTAACCGAATAGCCGTGCCAAGCCCCCTCCTTACCTCTCTCTGGACTTGACTGGAAAAAGAGCTTTGTGCGGGGAATCTCGGGGGGGGTTGGGAAGTTGTGGTGGTAGTGGTGGTGGTAGTGGTGGTGGTAGTGGTGGTAGTGCAATCGATGTGGTCGGGGAGTATCGCTCAGATTACCGGGCCACCATGATCAATCAGCCCAATACTTTTTTCCATCTTCTTTTAGCTTTTCCGAGGGAAAGCGGGGGGAAACCTGGACAGGAATTGTGTGAAACTCGCTTGGGTATTTGTTATCGTATATGTATGTATGTATGTATGTATGTATGGATGGGCGTGGACTAGATCCGCCTTTTCCATTGTCCTACCGTTAGAAGAAAAGAGATGTACGCGGCCCATCCCGGCTCCTCCCCCCCCCCCCACTCGAGTATACAAGTACAACTATCCTTGGAGGTTATCATATGCCTATCATACTATTGTCTATGGGTCCCATTGACAGGGTTATGTTTCTCTACCATACCTCCCCGAAGAGATGAAGTCTGCGTCAAGCCTTGTTTTTTTTTTTTTTTTTTTTTTTTGGTTCTGAAGAGGTAGAATTGTTTGTGCGGTCCTGTTATTCCATTGGTGAGTATGATAGCTAGGGAGTTACGTGGCGGTAGCTACCCGACACTCCCCTAGTATTTCACAAAAAGTGCAAGTATTGGTTCAAGTTCATATACTTTGTATTGTATTGTAAGGTGCCCGACAATCGAAACCTTCATCTCGCGGCTGACTTGATACAAAATTTCCTGAATTGGGAATATCCCCTCTTCTCGAGAGCTTACGATAGGATAGGGATTTCCTCTGGGAAAGTGTTGTTTAAAATCATAGATTGGAACAGGTCCATGACTTTTTGGTTTCCATCTATGGCCGTGCAGGAAAGTGGCGGTTGGAGTCGGAATTGAAGATGTAGCACAACTTATCAAATACCGTAGCCTAAGACGGAGATCATTAAGGATTCGCTACAAAATTACTATCATACAGAGGAATTACTTTTTTTCCTTCTTTCTTTCTTTTCTTTCTTTCTCAAAATCAACGCTACGTAACAACAATCCAGCATACTTCCCGAACTTTCCAAGGACACTTTCTCAAGTGGGAGTGTGAGTTTCGGTTGACCGGCACAACACGCTAGATGATACTAGTACTAGTACTAATGCTTGTACTTTATCGTACAGCATCACAACCACCGGGATTTCAAGGCAGGCAGGCAGGCAGGCAGGCAAAGCAAAAGAAGCATTGGTAAATTACTATTTCGGAACGGAAATGTTGCCGGTTGTGGGCGATACTATTATGAATCACCGGTGCTTCATAGATTGATATGACCCAGCTTCCTCAGGAATCAGCAACTCATATCTGGTGTTCCTTATTTCCCGCATAAAGAGCAAAAAGAATATCTTGTGAGTTTGAGAGAGTCGTAATAGCATGGAGAAGAGAAGAGAAGGTATGGAAGAGAAAGGAGGAGAAGAGAAGAGGAGAGAAGTGAAGGAGTTAGGGGAGGTGAGATGAGATGAGAAGAAGCGTGATCACTGTTATCAAAGGGAAAGCGATGATGGGGCTGGAAGAAGGAGGAACACAAGAGATTTCAGATTCATGTATTTAAGGGTGCCTGTTTTGCCTGTCGCTGGGGAATTAGGCGAAATCAAGACAAGAGTCCTCATACCTCCACTTCTGACCGAAGAGCTTCCAGTGTGTGCGAAGAGTCAACGAACCATCTTAGTTTACATTGGATACGGTACTGTACGATACGATCTTGTCGTTATATAAATGGCCCCCACGCTCAACGTGTAAAAAAAAAAAACCCGCCCGGGAATTCCGAGTGATTGTCCGAGTAACGGGTACGGACTATTTTTCCTCCCAGGAATGCACTTTTGGGGATCTAGATCTCCTTCGATCGTAGCATATTGTGCCGCAGGTCGCCACGCATCGGGGGGGAGGAGAATTTTCTGGTAGTAAGGTCGCCGGGGATGCCCGTTGCCGGATCTCGCGTATATGATAACCGGTAATATTCTCCAGGAGAGTTCCGGTCCTTTCTACCCGCTGTTGAAGTTTTTTAGACAAGAGGTCCGGGTCTCGGGAGATGTGCATGCCCTCGCATATCTCCGTTCCTAACTACAACTGGTTCATCATAGATTACATAATTCTTCCTCTTGGGCCTTTTTGTTGGCTTTTTTTGTTCGTTCCCTCATTAATCGTGCCAAGGTGGTGGCGTCCACCACCCCCCGGTCGCTTGTAAACTCGCAACCCAGGGGCACTCCAGAGGAGTGCCCGACAGCTCAACGATAATTTCAAGCTCAACGATAATTCTCTAATAATCTACTTTACACGACTCCGTCTACGCCCCTCTCTCCGGACCTCAACACATAGAGCCCTCATCTGTCGCTTCCGACTAATGCGTAGATTTCTCTGACCCCTCCAGCACTCTTTCGCTTCCTTCAAAAGTGGTTTTCTCTCCGTACTTTGTGCCTTTGCCATGGCAGATTGGGCATGACGTAGAGCAATTTCAGCTTTCTCTAATTCCACAACCTCTTTCTGCTGGATCATATTCCGTGCTTCGTGGGCGTAGAGAACTCCTCCATTCTGAACAACCCGCCGAGACTTTTGCCTTGCTGCGCGTGCCTTTTCTGCTGCCTTCGTATTCCCAAGGTCGGTAACCGCTTGCTCTCCAGAAATCGCTTGCACCATACCACCCTTTAAAACAAGCCTGAGCTTCCGCTGAAATGTAGGTGACAAATCTAAGATCGTAGCTGATTGCTGTAAATCCTCTCCTTGTCGTTTTAGGGAACGAGTTGTAAGTGGGGTCTGAGGTTGGAAGGATGAGGAGCGCGATGGGGTGGTGGGCGGGGTTTTGGACGGCAGGTTTTCGCGTAACTTGGTAAGAACTACATCTGGGTCGTAGGGTACTAGGCCGGTAGCGCGAAAGGCAGAGCAAACGGTTGATGATTTAAAAGTCTGTTGCCGAATAGAGTCGATTGCTATAAGAAATTCTATCTTATCAAAGTCCGTACATCCAGTCCGAGTTGCATTTTCGATAGCCTGAGAATGATAGTGCTTGTAAGGCTGAAAAACGACAACATCGAGTGGTTGCAGTAAATGGCTTGTATGTGGGGGGAGGCAAAAGGGAATAATCTTAACTTCATCGCAGTACTCGATAAATTCCTTTGTGCAGTGTGAGCCGTAACCGTCCAGTAGAAGTAATCGATAGGCACCGATTTGTCATCGTGCAGAAAAAAAGTCAAAATGAGCAAGCCATTTCATGCACAAGTGATCATTTGAGTAGCCAGTCTCGGAGACCGAAAGATAGTAGTCATCAGGTATCTTTGTTTCTGTATACCAATGCTCCTGATGGATTATACCAGATACAATTATCATAGGTGGTAAAACATGACCGTCTGCGCTGATAGTTTCACAAACAGTAACCAATTCACGGTTTGTAGAACTTCCAAGATAGGCTTGCCGAGTAGAATCTCGAGTGATTATCCACTGATCCCTTCCAATACCGATTCGGAAGCCTGTTTCGTCGAAATTGTATCGATCTCCGGTTTGAATACCGTATTTATCGCAGACTTTCGCAT
>JACCEG010000386.1:0-128615 GCA_014065205.1 Tuber brumale | reverse complement strand
TGGCAAGTGTTTCTGCCATACCAGACTGTTCTGGTGTTTGTCCTTGCCTGCCTCGGCTAGGACTTCCTCTCCGTCTTCCTCTCTCATCATCATCATCGTCGTCGTCACTAGGATCCCCTGGGCTACCTCCTTGGGCACCTGAGGGGGATGCATCAGCGGCTTCTCTGCCTTTTCCCTTTTCCCTACGTGTAGGTGGAGCGTAGTACTCCCTGTCGTCCGTTTCTTGGACTGCAGGTAGGGGTGCAGGTCTCGCAGCTTCGGGACTCGCTGCGGTGGCCAACACTCTGTTTATTGCCTGCGTTAATACTTCTGGAGTGTCGTTGGTCTTAGTATTTTGCCGCTGCTGTTGGTTTTGATATCGGCGGATTTCCGCCTACCGGGTAGTCTGATCTAGACGTATCTGTCCTAGTGTACGGTTAACCTCCCTTTCACGCGTAGTGCCTTGGGCGTGGAATTCTGTGAATTCTGCCCGTAGACTGTGGACCATTTGTTCCAAAGTCTGATCTCGGGCTAATGCCGCTTGTGTTTCTTGCCCGAGAATCCCATGTAACCTCGTGGTTACCTCTTCATGTTCCTGTTGACGCTTTTCTTGCGCATCAATCTTCTTTGCGACTTCTCGCAACATTTCCTCTTGTATCCCCTTGACTTCACTTTCCATGCCTGCCAGATGCATCAACAGGATTGCAATATCGTTATCGTGGACATCTTGTCCACCGGCGATTTGCTGTTGAACCTTAATTAACTTTAAGGTATTGTCCTGGGTTGCCCCCTTTAAATGTTTGAAGGCGATGTTGGCTTGGTCGAGCGAGGTGTCTATATCCTGCCTTATTTGACCCAAGGTTATACCAAGACGGGCAGCCAATCTGGCTAAGTTTGCGGCGTGGTCTCCTCCTGGTTTAGGAGTAGAGGCCCTTGATATCCTATGCGTGCTTGCGACACTGGAGGATCGGTGAGAGGGTAAAACTCCTCTGCGGAATACAGGGTCCTGAGGTGTCAAAGGGAAGGGACTATGAATGGTGGAATCATCTGCCTTATCCGTGGTATCGGGTCGGGTATCCATAGGTTCACGCGCCGTTATTCTTTTTCTCGGGTCCTGAGGTATCTCCGCCATTGTGATACTTTCCAGATAGGCTAGCTGCTTTAGTAGGCCTGGATGAGTAATTACTGGTACTTCGTACCAGAGTTCTCGATTTCCTTGAAAAGGTTTCAGGAATTGTATGTAAGGTGTCCAACGTCTGAGACACTCTAGGGGTGTAGGTATAAAAGGGTTCGGTTGGTCCGATTCTGGACTTAAAACCTGAATCTCCTTTTTCTCGAGGTTTAGAATGTACTTATAGTACATATAAAGGTGTATTAGGCTCAGGCCGAGGGGATGTCTGGCCCCCGGATAACTGTTCCTGGGTTTTCCTTTTCCTTTTCTTCCGTCTTTAAGGTGCACTGAGTGCTCCAGGCGACGAAATCTTCCAACGCGGTCGAATTCCACTCGAAATCCGAACCGTGCCAGGTACAATATATGCTATTGAATTGATCGCTGGTTGGGATCCCGGAAGGTACTGTGAACCACGAGGGTTCCTGCGTATATTCTTCTGCGATCTCGAATAACTCGCTGTCGAAGACTTTTTCAAAAGTCTGAATATAGATGGGACGGTGAGGTGCCTCGAAAATGTGATTGAAGTCTGAGGTGAGGGTGGAGTTTGAAGTGAACTCGTAGTTCATGTAGTGAGCCTTGGTAATAGGAGAACTATCAATATACTGTTAGGCGGATGCCAAACTCAAGTATATAACTGAGGTACGTAGGCCCGAAATCTTTGATTGGAGAATCTGTCGAGGAAGGCTCATCTCGATAAAATAGGTGAGGTAAAGATTTAAAGTGTAAAACAATATTATATTGATAAGATCTCTTCTCCGTTGCTTGATGATGTCTGTAATGCTCGGGAGGCACTTCGATATTTATATCCCGCGTCTGAGTGTTCGCGGACTACTTCTAACTACTATGCCTCCGAAGTACCACTCTGGTTTTAATACGCAAACGTCCAGAATCTTATAAGTGCGAACACCGTTTGACCCTGAAACTTATCACACCCTTTCGCGGACTCGGAATAGTATTCCTCCGTTGAGATGACTGCGCTATTTGTTATACCAAACAGCCGCCTCCAACTTAGATGTCCGCATAGACTTTTATATGACTTTAGTCTTGTTGACTATCGTCCAGTCGTCTCTTCGGTCATGAAGTGATCAGGTTCATGCCGGATCACCTAGTGCCAATCGCAAGTCCGAGCCCGACGTGTCAGCGTCTTAAGGGTCTCCGACTTATCTAGGTCTTCCTTTCTGAGCGTGCTTCCCCTTGGTCCGCCGGCCTCCGTAGAGGGGTCCTATTACTAGGACCAACCAACCTACAGCTGATCTCAGAAGGGTATGGGTGGATTCGGTATACCCCTAACAGCTTCCGCCACTGGAATATCCTCTTGGAGTATTTCGCCGAAAACGTCCCGTCACATTCAGCCCATAGTTAGGTAGCCTAACTTTGAAGCCTACTATCTCAATGCGCCTCCGACGGACTAACTCCGTTCCACTTCCCAGATGTCGCCAAAGGTCCCCTCTCATATATCCTGCGAACAGGATGCGGTCGGGCGGACGGCGGCGACGTATATGGTGTTATGAAGTGGGCTTCATTGATGTGACTTTTTAGTTATGGGACGCAACTCTCGCAATCTCGCTAATGACGTGCGGGCCCCATAAGGGGGCCGGAGGGGGGTGTTGGCACTCCGGTAAATTGAGGGTCTGTGCGCAGTTACCCTACCGTGGGTCTGTGCACATGTCTCGGATTTCCATATGCCTAACAGTAGGTAACAAGATGTTTGTTACTATGCCCGTGTAGTTTCGACCATTAAGGTCTCCTTAGACAAACCAGTAACTCTTTTAGCTCTAACAATCTGGGTCTACATACTAAGTGGCGTTTCACCGATATGCAATTTCGCACGACCAGTTTTCAGGCTGGATATCTTCTTCCGACATGTCAAACCTGGGCTCATAGCAGATTTTCGGGCGGTTGTTAGCCATTTTACTCTCCTTGTATGGGGCTCCCGTTTTTACCAATTCTTTCACTTAGGGTTTCGGTTATCCCTCCAGCTCCCTCAGAGGAGCCTTGCGCACCAACGCGGTACATCCCTATCCCACACTCTGGCCAGAAGACAAGATAGTACATACGTATAATACGACTCAGACTCGTGTGGTAGGTGGAGCGGCCTGCATCGGTTGTCATCCTATTGTGTTTTTGTTACCCAGTAGATCTTGCATTGCTATGTCCTAACTTCTTTGGTATAGTAACTTGCTTGCACACAGGTAGCAGGTGACCACCAGTAACTCGAGGAACTTCGTACTGTAGGCTCGCGGGCCATGTGGGATTGTTAACTATCCTCTCTTTCGATCAAGACTCTCCATATATTGATTCTTGTGTTCGAGCTCGTAAGTCCCTCATGGGGTCCCTTCACTTAAAGCCTAGTTGCGTTAATCCTGAAAGGAGAGACTTGCTTCGCGCTGCATTGATCATTTTTGGATTTCGATTCCCATGATTGCACATGGACTACCCAATCCCCGTCGTAGTCAGTACCCAATACACCCTAGCCGAAGGGGGTTCCCATTTCGATTCCAGCTTCATCTGGAGACTAAATACTCAAACGCCACTGCCATTTGTACCACTGAACTGACCTTGGTTAGTTTCTGCTCGTCCGCCAGTTCCCAGATCTTATCAACTCGAGATGGGCTCTGGAGGGTCGCAGCTCTGTGAGCTAATTTAGGCTTTACGATAGCCGATCTTGCTCGTTGAATTCCCATTTTTATTGGTCTTGAGCCGACCCTTGCTACCGATATATGGGTGTCTCCTCAACACATCTGATAGGTGTGGTTCTTCTTTCCACAAGGTGTACAATCTCCATCTCACATCTGAGTGTCTATCACACTCTGTGGGATACCGGTATGAGCCTCGCTGTAGTTCGTGTAGGTGGTCTTAGTTCCATATCCCAACTTTTTCCTCGGCTTCTCTGGCTTGTTGTCCCTTTTTCTCTTTCGTGGTGGGGCCCCACCTCCCTTGACATAAGGTTTATTCTCCCTTTGTCGCTTCGGTTTAGAGTCCCTGCGGTCTTCTCTTTTGACCTGTTGAACTACCTTAGGCTTGGACAGTTTGTCTCGCCCAATTTTTTCTCTGGCCAGGAGCTCTTCTTCTGACCAACTACACAGTCTTAGCGCCTCTTCCCATTCTTAATCCGTTGTATACTGTAGGGCTGACAACCTGCGGACAATTTGTTTTTAGAAGTTTATCTTCTACTTCCTACCTCTAGGACTCTCCAGTCATGCGTGCACGAATGTTATAGTTATGCATGACCATCAGATAATATTCTATACTGCCGTCATACTTGACTAGCTTCATTGCTCGCTGCACTAGTTGTTTGGCTTCCACCATAGCAAATCGTTTGATCATATCCTGTTTAAAACAAGTCCATGTAGCCAGTTCCGGCTGCTGGGTTTCCCCTTAAAGTCTGTCCATAGCTTTCCGATACCAAATGGTGTAAGGGAGTACTATGTCTCCTCTCATATAACTGCGTGCGTATATAACTTGTTTTGAAGCATCGTCCCAGACCCGTGGATTTAGTTCGAAATAGTCAGTGCATTGTAGGATCCACAAATATATACCTTGTGCAGGTTTATCCTCAAAGAATGGTGGTGGCTCTGATGGTCGCTTAATATTTAGCGCCATCGCATTGGCAAGCGCCTCTGCCATTCCAGACTGTTCTGGTGTCTGTCCTTACCTGCCCTGGCTAGGACTGCCTCTCATTCTTCCTCTCTCATTGTCGTCATTGTCGTCATTACTAGGATCTCATGGGTCACCTCCCTGGGCACCTGAGGGGGATGCATTAGCAGCTTCCTTGCCTTTCCCCTTTTCTCTTTGTATAGGCGGAGCATAATATTCCTCATCTTCAGTCTCTTGAACGGCAAGTAAGGTTGCGGGCTGCGCCGCTTCCGGGCTAGGTGTGACAGCCATTATTACTGTTACAACTGCCGTTAAAGCCTTGCGGGTATTGTTTGTCTCCTTATTTTGCCCCTGTTGCTGATCTAGAGACCTGCGGATCTCCGCCTGGTGAGTAGTAGCATCTAGACGCCCTTGCGCTAAGGTACGGTTGACCTCTCTTTCGTGCATGGTGCATTGGGCAAGAAATTCTACAAATTCCGCCCTTAGACTAAGGACCATCGGTTCCAGAGTCTGATCTCGGGCTAATACCGCTTGGCTTTCTTGCCCCAGCATTCCATGTAACCTCGTGGTTACCTCTTCATGTTCTTGTTGACGCTTATCTTGAGCATCTATTTTCTTTGCCACTTCCCCTAGCATTTCCTCTTGGATACCCTTAACTTCACTTTCCACGCCCGTCAGCTGCATCAACCAAATTGCGACATCATTATCGTGGACATCTTGTCCTTTGGCAATTTGCTGTTAAACCTTAAGTAGTTTTAAGGTATTGTCTTGGGTAGCTCCCTTCAAATGTTAGAAGGCGAAATTGTCTTGGTCGAGCGAAATGTCGATGTCTTGCCTTATTCGACCTAATATTATTCCCAGACGAGTGGCTAGCCCGGCTAAATTGACAGAGTAGTCTCTACCTGGCTTTAGTGTAGAGGCTCTTAATATCCGATGTGTGCTTGTGACACTAGAGGATCGGTGGGAGGGTAAATTTCTTCCTTGGAATGTGGGTTCATGAGGTATTGATACGGAGGGACTCCATATAGCTGAATTATTGGTTTTATCTGTTGTATCAGGTCGGGTATCCATAGGTTCTCCCGCCGTTATTCTTTTTCTCAGGTCATGAGGAATCTCAGCCATTGTGATAGTTTCCAGATAGGCTAGTTGCTTTAATAGCCCGGGATGTGTGATTACTGGTACTTTGTACCAGAGTTCTTGATATTCTTGGAAGGTGTTAAGGAATCGTATGTAAGGTATCCAACGCTTGAGATACTCTAGAGGTGTAGGTATAAAAGGGTTCAGTTGATCGGATTCTGGACTCAGGACCTGAATTTCCCTTTTCTTGAAGTTCAAAATGTACTTGTAGTATATATATAGGTTTTTAGGCCCAAGCCGAGAGAATGTATTACCCTCGGATATCAGTGCCTAACTCCTTGTCTTCAGAACAGTGGGTACTGCAGTCGATAACATCTTCTGACTCCGTAGAACTCCACTCAAAGTTCGAACCATACTAGGTATATGTTAGGCATATGGAAATCCAAGACATGTGCACAGACCCCCGGTAGGGTAACTAGACACAGACCCTCAATTTACCGGAGTGCTAACACCCCATTCCGGCCCCCTTATGGGGCCTGCACGTCATTAGCGAGATTTCGAGAGTTTCGTCCCATGACTAAAAGGTCACATCAATGAAGCCCACTTCATAATACCATATACGTTGCCGCTGTCTGTCCGACCACATACTGTTTGTAGGATATATGGGAGGGGACCTGTGGCGATATCTGGGAAGTGGAATGGAAGAAATCTGTCAGAGGCGCATTGAAATAGTAGGCTTCAAAGTTAGGTTTCCTAAACTATATGCCGAAGGTGACGGGACGTTTTCAACGAAATACTTCCAGAGGATGCCCTAATAGCAGAGGCTATTAGGGGTATACCGAATCCACCTATACCATTCTAAGATCAGCTGTAGGTTGGTTGGTCCTAGGAATAAGACCCCTCTACGGAGGCTGGCGGACCAAGGGAAAGCATGCTCAGAATGGAAGACCTAGATAAGTCAGAGCCCCTTGAGACGTTGACATGTCGGGCTCGGACTTGCAATTGGCACTGGGTAACGCGGCATGAACTTGATCATTTCATGACTGGAGAGACTACTGGAATGATAGTCAACAAGACTAATGTAATATAATGGTCTATGTGGACATATAAGTTAGAGGCTGCTGTTTGGAATAACAAATAGCGCAGTCATCTTAAACGGAAGAATACTACTCCGTGTCCGCAAAAGGGTGTGATAAGTTTCAGGGTCAAATAGTGTTCGCACTTATAAGATTCTAGACGTTTGCGTGCTAAAACCAGGATGGTACTTCAGGGGCATAGTAGTTAGCAGTAGTCCGCGAACACTCAGACACGGGATATAAATATCGAAGTGCCTCGCGAGCTTTACAGACCTCATCAAGTAACGGACAAGAGATGTTATCAATATAATATTGTTCCATACTTTAAATCTTTACTTTACCTATTTTATCGAGAGGAGCCTTTCTCAACACATTCTCCGATCAAAGATTTTGGCCTACGTCCCTCAGTTATATACGCGAGTTTGGTGTCCGCCTAACCGTGCGATCTATGTGATTGAATTGATCTCTCATTGGGATCCTTAAAGGTATCATGAACCATGAGAGTTCTTGCATATATTCTTCTTCGATTTCGAAGAACTCAATGTTGAAGATTTCTTCGAATGTATGAATGTAAATGCGACAGTGAGGTGCTTCGAAAATGTAATCGAAGTCAGCGCTGAGGGTGGAGTTTGAAGTCAACTCGTAGTTCATATAGTGAGCCTTGGTAACTGGAGAACTATCAATATACTGTTGGGCGGACGCCGGTCTCCAGTATAACTGAGGAACGTAGGCAGAAATCTTCGTTTGGAGAAACTGTCGAGGAAGGCTCGCCTCGACAAGGTAAAGGTAAAGTAAAGATTTATGAGGTTGTCACGATTGCGTAACAGATAGTGGAAGGAGATGTTTGTGGCCGGTAGTGGAAGGAGAGGGTTGCGGAAAGAGATGTTTCACCATGACGAAGATATTCGTCATGAGGTTTTACTTTCACGCACATGACCTATTAAGAGGTCATAGGGGCAGCGTACGAGGCCAAAGGGGCTGCGCAGTTGGAGTTACTTTCACGCACATGACCTATTAAGAGGTCTGGTGGTTTACGCACGTGACCAATGATGCGGTCATATGATGTTTTTCATGAGTCACAATTATGACTCATAGTTGTTTTGATTTATAAGCGGGTTGAGTGAAGGACTATAAAAGGAGGCCGGTAGAGCCTGGTAGTTAGTTCTTCATGCAACCACCTATTATACTTTCTTACCTATACTATTGAGAATAGATTCTATTCTATCATTTTGAGATTTCTATCACGATATGACTTGATTATTAACGTTCAAGCAAGCAACGTAGGCAACGGTCTAAGAATAATAATCAAGGTCCTGATAGGAGAGGGAACGAAATAACAGTATACTAAGGAGGGGAAGTATCACATTATTACAAAGAGACTAATGAAGAACTGTTGCCTGTCGCAGGATACATATTGACATTGGAGAATAGGTAGGATACCTAACATTTGGTTGCGTCTCAACAGCGATACGCAACAGCAACATGGAGGCAGAACAGGCAGGAGAAGGTACAGGAACGACCCCGGCCCCACCGGCACCATTAAATGTGCTGAGCATGACTGAAGAACAATTGGAATACATGGTAACAGGACTCAGACCTGCACGGACATTAGAAGGACTCAAATTAAGGAATCCTGACATCTTCGACGGAGAACCAACCAGGCTCAGAGGATTCCTGGTACAGCTGAAGCTGTACTATTAAGCCAAGGAGTGGACGAGCGACCATGACAACAAGAAAATCAGATTTGCAAAGACCCTATTGAGGGGAACGGCGGAGAAATGGATTACTCCAATCGTGGAAGGGACGACCCCCAAAGAATGGCACGAATGGGAAGAGTACGAGAGAGACCTCAGAGCCCAGTTTGAGGATAAAGACAAACGACCAGGAGCAAGGAACCAGATCGAAAAAATGGTTCCAGAAAAGAATACAGTTATTGAATTCTGGCACAACATACAACTGTTAGCTCCAGACGCCGAATACGACATACATATCCTACGGCAACTGCTCTTAAGAGCGGTCCACGAAGAGCTACACGAAGCATGGACCAACTCAGATCGAGTATTCAACACGACTGAAGAACTAGCCCAATGGTTCGCGGAGGTCGAAAATAGGAAGAACTAAGGATGAAGTAATCAGAAAAGACCGGCCCGACAACAGAATGGACAAACAAGGGCCCTAACGACCAATCAAGGAGGAGAGGCGATGGACCTTGACGCAATAAGGGGAACAACTCAACGGTTCCAGTGACCAGGGCAGAGGTTTAGACCAGCCTGCAGGCCAATACGGCTGAACCTCCCGAAGATAAAACTGGAAGAATTTCGAAAGCGCTGGGACAGCAATCTATGCTTCCGCTGTGGAAAGGCAGGGCATCGAGCAGTTGAATGCTTAGACAAGAATGCCAAGATTCGGGAAATGGGGGGCCAGAAATCGGAAGAAATGGAAGAGGCTTTGAACGACGACAGTCTCCAGTAACGAGTAGTCTTTGGGACACCCAACACGAAAAACCCACTAGGACTATACAAATATCGACGGCAATGGACTACAAGGCACAAATCAACACAACGGACAACAATAACGATGAATCAGATCAGCTGATGATAAAAATCGAAATACTTGCAAAAAAGGGAATCAGCGAAACCAACGCAATGGTCGACTCGGGGGCAACGGAGGACTTTATCGACAGAAAATTCTGCAATACCCACCGGATACCCCACACGAAAATCGACAAACCGAGAAACATCTATGTGATTAATGGGGAGAAAAGCAAGGCCGGCCCCATTACCCACATAGCCGAGATAGCCATGAGAACAGGATCTCATCAGGAAATGATAGTATTACAAGTAGCAAATATGGTCAAACATACTGCTATCCTGGGAATACGATGGCTAAGAAAACACAACCCGAATATTGATTGGGAAAAAAGAAGGATCGACTTCAGGAGCGAGAGGTGTACCCAAGTATGCCTAAACGTATCACCAAGGATCGACGCAGTCCCTACAGGACTGGCCCGATGGGACAACGAATACAGTCAGATCACCGAAACGAAGAGTGAAGAAGAAGACTACGAAGTCAAGAAAGGCGATCGGATAGCACAGTTGATTGTCGAAAGGATCGACAATAGGGGACTACGAGAAGTAGACGGCCTCGACGAAACTGGAAGACAGGATCGTGGATTTGGAAGCACCGGAAAAAGCACCCACGAAGAACCCGAAAGACGACGCGTCGATATCAACTTCATATCAGCAAAGCCCTTCGGAAAACTATATCGAAAAGGAGAACAAACCAGTATTCACAAATGGGGTCAAGAAGAAAGAGAAACAACAATTGCGGACACCTCGACGATCAGCACCAGGTTAGAGGTACGACAAGAAGCAACAAAGAAGAAAGCCACTCTAAGACAGCTGGTACCAAGCGAATACTATGACTTCTTAGACATGTTCGAAGAATGAGAAAGGACAGACCTGCCCGAACACAGAGAAGAGGACCACAGGATCAACCTAGTGGGCAGAGCACCGTTCATGAAACTTTACTCCTTGAGAGAAGAAGAGTTGAAGGCTCTACGAGATTACCTACAGCAGAACCTGGAAAGTGGATGGATATGGCCATCATCGTCAGCAGCAGGAGCACCGATATTATTCGTCAAAAAGAAGGACGGAAGGCTCAGATTATGTGTAGACTTTTGAGGACTGAACGCAGTCACTAAGGAGGACCGATATCCACTACCGCTGATTGACGAAGCATTGGATAGATTGGGAAAGGCCCAATACTACACGAAACTAGACATCAAGGATGCCTACCACAATATCAGAATATTCGAAGGAGACGAATGGAAAACGGCATTTCGAACACGATACGGATTATACAAATACCTGGTAATGCCTTTCGGACTGTCCAATGCACCGGCAACATTCCAAAGATGGATCAACACCAAACTCAGCAGGTTCTTGGATATATGCTGCATCGTCTACTTAGACGATATCCTCATCTATTCAAAAACAATGGAACAACACCGGAAAGACATCCGAAATATTTTGCAGGCCTTAAGGGAAGCAAAGATCAAACTAAAACTGACAAAATGCGAGTTCCATCAACAGGAAACTGAATATTTGAGGTTTGTCATCAACCCTGATGGAATACAAACCGACCCGGTCAAGACAGCAGCAATCGACAAATGGAAACCACCAAAGAGCGTAAAAGGAGTACAAAGCTTCTTGGGCTTTTGCAACTTTTATCGCCGATTCATTGAAGGATTCAGCTGAGTGGCGAAACCACTATACGAGACAACGAAAAAAGACATCAAATGGAACTGGACGGACAAACAGCAAACAGCATTCGACACATTAAGGAACAAACTCACCACGGCACCGATACTGCGACACTTCAATCTGAAACTACCGATCATGATCGAAACGGATGCATCAAATTACGTCTGCTCTGGGATCCTATCACAGTTAGGCAATGACAAACTATGGCACCCGGTGGCATTCCGATCGAAGACGATAACCAAGGCTGAATGCAACTACAACATCCACGACAAAGAACTATTGGCGATAGTTCAGGCACTTAAGGCATGGAGGAAATACGCACTGGGAAATGAACACAATATTAGGGTGGTAACCGACCACAAAAACCTCCTCGCCTTCACTACCACCAAAGAACTCAATTAGCAACAAACGAGATGGAGCGAAACCCTATCTCAATATCACATCAAAATTGAGTACCGACCTGGAAAACAAGGAGGACAACCCGACACCCTTACCAGAAGACAAGAAGACCTACCGACCAAGGAGGATGAAAGAGTCCAACAGAGAAAAAGGATTCTCTTACCAAAGGAAAGATACTTCAAGCACGAAAAAAAGACGGAAGAAACGAATCCATCAATGAGATGGAAACAACAATATTATCCAACGACGACCACACAGAAAGGATAGGGAGCACGATGGAAAAAGACACAGAAATACAAGCAATCAGGAAAGCTTTAAACGAAAAGCAAAAAGAAATGAAAAGAATAGCCCTCGAACTATACGAAGAGAAAGAGGGATACCTTTGGTACGACAACAAGATAAGGATTCCCGACAACGAACCCCTCCGAACAGAAACGATAAGGAGAAATCACGACATACCACAAGTGGGACATGGCAGAACGGCCAAAACCACAGAACTGATCAGGAGATCATACTACTGGCTGACGATAAGGGAAGACGTCAAAAGATATGTCAAGAATTGCGAGACATGCCAGAGGACGAAGGCAGTACGTCACGCACCATACGGATTGCTAAAACCTATCGAACCACCTGGAAGACTGTGGCAATCTATTGCTATGGACTTTATAACTGGACTTCCAGAATCGAAAGGTTATGACATAATATGGGTCGTTATTGATCGTCTGACAAAAATGGTCCACTTTATACCCTGCAGAACAGACATGGATACATGACAATTCTTTCACCTCTTCAAAGATCAGGTGTTCAGAATCCCCGGACTACCGAAAGATATCATATCAGACAGAGGATCACTATTCACGGCAAATATCTGGAAGGAAATTACAAGAAAATGGCACATCAAAAGGAAACTCAGCATGGCATTCCACCCGCAGACCGACGGACAGACAGAAAGGACGAATGCCATATTAGAACAATACCTACGAGTATACACCAATTATCAACAGGACGACTGGGCCGATATTCTAGCAACTGCCGAGTTCGCATACAACAACAGAAGACAAGAAACAACCAAGACGACACCCTTCTTTGCGAACTATGAATACGATCCAATATACGAACCGGCAAAATACGAGATATCCATGCAATCAATCGAAGCAAAAAACATGCAACAATTGCATGACATATTGCGAGAAGAAATATGTCTGGCACAAGAAAAACAAAAGGAATACGCCGATCGACACCGAAAACCCGATCCCAACCTCCAAGTCAACGATAAGGTGTGGTTGATACCAAGGAATATACGGACCACCCGACTATCAAGGAAACTAGACTACAAGAAATTAGGACCATTCACAATCATCGAACGCATCGGACTAAGAGCATATAAACTCGACCTCCCGCGCTCGATAAACAACACTCATCCTACATTTCACATCAGTCTCCTTGAACCCTACCAAGACAACGCCTTCACATCACAAAAGAAACTTCTTCCGCCGCCCATCGAGATCGAGGGCGAAGATGAATACGAACTTGAGAAGATCATCGACTCTAGACTACACTACAGCAAACTCCAGTACTGAGCCAAGTGGACAGGCTACTCGGAAGAACACGATCAAGAGTGGTATCTAGCCACTAACTTCACCAACGCTCAAGATGCCGTCCAACAATTCCACCAAAACTACCCCAACAAGCCCAGACTTCTGCCTGATGGAAGATGGGGTTTGGATCAAGGAAGAAGTCAACGACGAGGATTGGGTCAAACGCGTGGACCTACCGATCAGGAAAACGAAGGAAACGGAGGAAGAGAAAGCATACAAGTGTCTGTCATGGACACGATGCTATGACGACAGATGCCCCACCCACTACACGGAAAAAATGGGAACCAACTACTTCCCCAAGAAAAGAGACAGGACACCGCCGGTGTCGCCTCCACTAGGCGACAAAAACAAGATTTCGGGGACGAAATCTACGGGGAGGGGGGCCAAAAAATCCAAGAAAGTTACCTGGGAACAGGATCCAGCACCATCGCCGATCTCGTCGGCAACACAAGATGATACGGTGGAAAGCCTGCAGCGGGAGCTGATCACGATCAGCGAACAAAAAAAAACGACGGCGGAAGAAGAGATGAGACTCTACAAAGGCCAGGCTTCCATGTGGGATCAGAAGGCAAGGGAATGGGAGAAAAAGAACGTGCAGCTGGCAAGAGCGGTGATGGCTCAACAGGTCAGGGCAAGTTTGGCGGAATACAAAGTTGGGAAAGCAGACTCCCAACTGAAGAGAAGGGAAGCGAGGATCCGAAGGTTGGAAAACCTTCAGAAAGAAAGCAAGAGTTGGATGCATCGAATAGGACACAATATCCTGCAGACGGCAGGAACCGAGGAGGATGAAGAGTTCCCAATGGCCTAAAGGGACTTAGGCCGTAGGGAGAGAGGAGCTGTTGTCACGGTTGCGTGACAGATAGTGGAAGGAGATGTTTGTGGCAGGTAGTAGAAGGAGACGGTTGCGGAAGGAGATGTTTCACCATGACGAAGATATTCGTCATGAGGTTTTACTTTCACACACATGACCTATTAAGAGGTCATGGGGGCAGCGCACGAGGCCAAGAGGGCTGCGCAGTTTGATTTACTTTCACGCACATGACCTATTAAGAGNATTAAGAGGTCTGGTGGTTTACGCACGTGACCAATGATGCGGTCATATGATGTTTTTCATGAGTCACAATTATGACTCATAGTTGTTTTGATTTATAAGCGGGTTGAGTGAAGGACTATAAAAGGAGGCCGGTAGAGCCTGGTAGTTAGTTCTTCATGCAACCACCTATTATACTTTCTTACCTATACTATTGAGAATAGATTCTATTCTATCATTTCGAGATTTCTATCACGATACGACTTGATTATTAACGTTCAAGCAAGGAACGTAGGCAATGGTCTAAGAATAATAATCAAGGTCCTGATAGGAGAGGGAATGAAATAACAGTACACTAAGGAAGGGAAGTATCGCATTATTACGAAGAAACTAACGAAGAACTGTTGCCTGTCGCAGCATACATATTGACATTGGAGAATAGGTAGGATACCTAACATCAATTAAAAAATACATGATAGTAGAAATAGAAACTATCAATTTAATAATGCTACCATTTTGTATGACCTCTATTTGCATCTAGTAGAGCCTGAAGTTTCTCAGACATCTTCTCAATTCACTCATTTAAGGTCTCCTGGAGAATCAGATCCCACTCCTCCTTTGCTGTATAAAATAATTTAGCAGCACTATGGGGCCTTCTTTGCTCCTTGGAGAATCGCTTTCTGAGGGCTCTTTTGAGAAGTGTCTAGGCATTCTCAATTGGGTTGAGATCTGGTGAGTTGGGAGGCCAAGGCAATCTTTTATATCTATATTCCTTCTGCAATTTCTTGTTTTCCAACCCAGCATGCTATGATATATTATCAGCAGCCATATAGATGGTTTCTGGAGCTTTGTTTATGCCTTCTATGAAAGGGATAAGATATGGCTGGTATATCTCAGTTGCATATTTGGTGTGCATTGAGGCCAAGTCTATCACCTTTGCTAGTCCTCTCCTCCTCAGTCCTTTTCCTCACAAGAATTAACTCTGTTTTCCCTTGATGCATAATTGCAGTATAGACCCCAATGTTGGTATGTCCTGACTTAAAGCTGGGCTTTAAGTTTTTTTCTTCCAGCTCTTCACCTGGTCTAAGTCTGACCTTTCTTCTCACTGGATTTAGGTTATATTCAATGGTGGCTTCATCAACAAAAACCACCCACTTCCAAGCTCTTGTCCAGTTCCTTCTCATTCTTGCAAACCTCTTTCTTTTCTCCTTCTGTTCTTTCCTCCAAAATGGCTTTTTTCTAGGTATTTTGAGCTTAAAACCAGCTTCTCTAGAGATCTTGTTTATAGTATCTTTCCCAAGACCAACATTAGCCTTCTGGGTAATATCCCTTAGTGCTAAATGAGGCTCAGAATCAATAATATCAAGAACCACCTTCCTTTTGGCATTGGTAATTTTGGTGGGTCTGCCAGCTCTGGGAGCATCATGGGTGTTGCCATCATGAATTTTGACTCTTTGGATCACTGATGAAACAGTTGATTTGGGGAGGTTCATCAACTTAGAAATTTTATCATACCCCATATCAGTATGTTTATATAGGGCATAAATTTCTCAATTTCTGTCTTCGCGTACTCTTCAGGTATGTAGTGGGGCCATGGTTGTGCGGGGATGTTCGGGTGATGTGGCAAAAAAGCCGTTGCTACGGACCGTACGAGAACTTATTAGACAGGGCTGTACTCGAGCAAAGGCATATGATTTCAAATTTCGTGAGCAAGCTTTGGGTTACATGGTAATTATTACATAAGCCCACTGGCCTTGGCTCTGGCTTCGGAGCAGGACTTATTATTCTTTGAGGCTCTGGAGTTTCGGAACTTGCCGAACCTTGGCGCCCTAGAATTATACGCGTTTGGTAGGGCAGGGCGTCAGGAATCACGACACCAGCTTGCGCCCTTTGATCTTTGCCCTTAAACCTCAGGAGCTTCAACTTCAACCCACCGTGACTAACCAACCTTGCCTTGCACGGCTTCCTCCTCTCCCTCCCCTCCCCCCTCCCCCTTTCCTAACCCACCAACACACCCCAAACTACTTGAAGACCACCACCCCCACCACCACCACACAAAAGAGCCAAAGGACTACACGCCTACCGAGGGCGAATTGCAGCTCCTCATGGCGTCTACCACTACGACAAACGATGCGCCTCGGTCTCCTAGAGGGGATCCCGAAGCTGATGCGGAAGGAGAATCAGATGATGGAATCGAATACAATGAAGATAATGATGAGAAAATCATTAACGGAATTATTTCGGGCACAATTACCGCTGGGGATGACCCTCATGCCTTCGGATTCGGCGATACGGTTGGAAAGCTCGACGATGCGATCGACTATGAAGATATCTCGGATGATGACCTCCCTTCCGAAGGTGAACCAAGTGGCAACAACAATATTGGTGGCAAAGAGGAAGTAGGCCACGAGGATGGCATTGCCGGAGATGAATTCGATGAACTATTCAACGACATAGGTGACGAAGCACCCATCGCTGGTGCCGGCGTCGACGCTTCAGGGGAGTTGGGAGGTCTTGAGGGTGTGGATCTGGATTTCATGGCACAGGAGGGGCTTGTTGGTACGTCAGAGATGGATGTTGGCCAGACAGCCAACGAGGATATGATGATGGGTTTGGATATGGATCTTGGAGCGCCGGCAGAGGGGTCTTCTGCGGAGAAGCGAGCCACAACACAGGAGCTTGTTAAGAGATACTTTCCGGAACTTGATCTCAAAGCTAGGCTATCCTTCAATGATCTCTTTGGGCCGAAACCACAGAGGTTGGCGACGGGTCCACCCAAGCCGCCAAAGGTCATTGTGCCCACAAAGTTAGCTATAGTGTTTGCGCCATCCGACGAAACAGTGTTTAACAAGCCCTACACTGGAAGGAATATGGCTAAGAGAGCTGAAGAAAGACCGGGGATTATTATCGTACCTCAAGAACTGGAGGATAGTGAAGAGAGTGATGCTGACGTCGAGGATCCTATAGATTGGAATTCGCCTCTTGAGCGGGGTATAATGATGGCTTGCAATGATTGGGAAAGCAAGATGGATATGATCATGGGGCCTACGCCGCCACCTACTCCACCTAGCGAAGTTCTAGAAGACGACGACGAAGATGCAGAGGAAGTTAACCGTAGGCCGCTAAAGGTTTGTTTGCCCAATTGTTTCGGGTTCCTCCTTTTTCGGCAAGCTTACTTATTTGTCCTTCTCTAGCGTGCGAGACTCGCGAGCTCCTTTCTCGACGGTCTCCCTGATTCATGGCTTGCCGACGATGTCGTTCTTGATGGAGATCTGACTGCCATTGCAAGCCATGTCACACTTGACCTTAACGATCCACACCTTTTAGTAGATATTCGCCAACCTAATGAGATAAGACCTACCAAGCGTATTGGCGGCGAATTCAAGCGTCGTATTAATAAAGACTTGGCACAAAGATATAATATAAGCAACGACGAGGCGTATGACTTGCTGAAAGGAAATCTTCAAAATAAGGTTAGAAGTGCAATCGGCCAGTTGGATATTGAACACAGTATGCCTGCTCTCCGATTACAGTCGCCATACGTGAGTCTTCATTTATTCCACCCGATATATGTTACAGTTCTCATTCATACGCAGTACAAAACCAAACTCTCTACCAAAGAGGCCCGCTCATTTCATCGTCCTGGTTTGCATTTCAATGTCAACTATGAGATTCGTTTCTCGAAGATCAAACCACGCAAGAAGAAGACCTATCGTGGAAAAGATGTCCAGTCCGTCCTAAAAATAACTAAGGATTTATCTCTAATGGATGGCTGTAATTTCATTCTTCTTGAATACTCCGAGGAATACCCATTCGTTATGTCTAACTTCGGAATGGGGAGCAGGCTTATTAACTACTATCGACGCAAAGGGCCTGACGATGAGTCTCGCCCGAAGTGTGAGATTGGTGAAACCCAGGTTCTCATGAGCCAGGATAGGTCCCCTTTCTGGAACTTTGGAACCGTTGATCCAGGAGAGACTGTACCAACGCTCTACAACAATATGGTTCGGGCACCCATTTTCAAGCAGAATCCCAAACCCACAGATTTTCTTGTTATCCGCAATACACAAGCCAATCAAAGCCATTACTACCTGCGCAATATTCCGAATCTCTTTGTGGTTGGACAATTGCTGCCAGTGACAGACGTTCCTGGTCCCCATTCTAGAAAGGTTACCACCGCGGCAAAGAATAGGCTTAAGATGGTTTGCTATCGTGTCGTTAAGCGCAAACCCGAAAAAGCAATCATTCTAAAGGATATCGCCGAACACTTTCCAGAGAACAACGAAATGCGTCAGAAGATGAAAGAGTTCATGAGTTATAATAAGCCTAAAGGGGTTTGGGAGATGAACGCCGGCGAGGTAGTTCCGGACGAATCGGTCATCAGGACAATGGTTAAGCCTGAGGATTTGTGCCTGCTGGAAGCTATGCAAGTCGGTGTTCGCCATCTCGCGGACTCTGGATATTCAAAAACGGTGGATGATGAAGTCGACGATGATGACAAGGAGGGTATGAGCTTGGAGCAACAGCTAACTCCTTGGGTTTCCACGAAGAACTTTATCAACGCTACATCCGGAAAGGCTATGTTACAGCTTCATGGTGAAGGGGATCCCAGTGGCCGTGGTGAGGCATTCTCGTTTGTGAAGACAAGCATGAAGGGCGGATATAAGCCAGTCGGAGAAAGCGTCGAAGAAAAGATGGACAAGCAGCGCCTCAAGGAGTTAGGTGGACACGCATACAATGTCGCTCGCCAACAGCAGATGTATGAAGCCGCTATTGACCAGATCTGGAGAGCCCAGCATCGAAGTCTCAGTTCCCAAGTGGAGCCAGAGATGCCGGATACCGAGTTTGAGGACACGCACAATGACCATCATGAAGACCTGGAAGAAGGGAGGACCCCGAGATCTGAGGCTGTTCCTCCAAGTCCATGGCTAAATAACGTTGATGTTGACGAGACTATGAGTCAGTTCTCCAGGTTTTCCGCGACCAATCGCCGGAATAAAGTTCTTAGGATTCAAAGGAAATTTAGGGGACCTAATGGTGGCGTTGAGACGAGATCTGAAATCATCCGGGACCCGAAGGTTATTCGTCAGTATCTCCAGAGGAGAAGAGAGCTTGATGCGGAGAAGACGCAGTATGTATAGCCTAATCTCATTCACGTCTTTAGAAGGCTAATGTTTGCAACAGAGTTGAAAACTTGGTTCCGACTGGTAACGAAGATGAAGACCAACAATCCCGCAAGAGGTGCTATATCTTCCATCCATCCATCCATCCCTTCCTTCCTTCCTCCAAATTTATAAAAGTATCGATGCTAACCTCCCCTTGTAGACTGGTCCAAGAACTCAAACGCCTAGAGCGCAATAAAGAACGCCGCGAAGCGCGCGAGCGCGACAAGGGCAAGCGTGTCGGCAGTTTCGCTGGCGATGCCATGTCCCCCGAATCTGCCGCAACTCCCGGTTCCCCCATGCCCTCGGTCAGCATACAGTCCGCCGCTACACCCACAGCCGCCGGGTCGTCTTTGTCGAATAGCAAGACGGCTACTGTTAGGAAGTGCAAGAATTGCGGGCAGGTGGGGCATATCAGGACTAACAAAAAGGTTTGTCCGAAGTTGAATGGCCAGTGGGCAGAACTTGGCATGAGTCCGCCGGATAGTAATACTCCAGTGCCGGTCGGAACCCCAGGTTCCTAGAGGAGAAAGAGGAGGGAAGAACGGTTGAGGGGGAGACTGACCCTTGTGATAGCTAAAATTCCTGCTTGCTTGTGGAAGAGGGTTTGGGGTGTTATTGGCTATGGCATACAGGTGGCATTCTCACAGTTAAATTCGATAGTCTATTTTCTTCCCTCTTTCTTTTTTATTCTTCTTTCCCTTCTTTCCCAAGACCTCATCCCTATTTCTCCTATCAGGTCACCTGACCCAGTTCACCAACCAGCTTTCTTCCTGCCCTCCATCCCTTCTTATCCTTCTCCATTATTACGGGAATAGTGTATAAAGTTCCATTCTTGGGAGTATTTTCTTTTTTTCCTTTCCTTTTCCTCTCTCCCTTCCTCCCCTTCTCCAAAAGGGAGAGTTGTCTTGACTTTGGCGTTGGTTTACCTTGCTTCGATTTGCTTCGCTTCACTTGGGATTTTTTTCCTGTACGACGGTTTCCTCCTGTGTGCACTATCGGGTGCATACTTACTGGAGGTTATTAAATAATGGCTTTCCCTTTCTTTCTCATTACATTGGGTATCCATTTACTTGCTTGCTTACTTTGGGGGGTTGTTTGTTTACTTAGCTATTTACTCATTTATTTATACAAGTAGATTCTCGAAGAAGAAAGCCTGAATCGTGGTGTTGGCGTGTTAGTGTGCTGTGCTGTATCCCGTGTTTGGTCTATGAACGAAGCAAAAGGGTCGTATTACTTTTCCACAGCAGCAAGAAATGCCGAAACTATCTTATCGGAAGAGAGATCTCAAGTGAAATTGTCAAAAATGCCGATAGGGTTATGATACTCTTCTCCAGAGTGAGGTATGGGAGTCGACCACAATTTCTGTGCCTAAACTGAGTCTGTGGCTTGGAAATGATTGCCAGCAGTACTCTAGACTATCACTCGTTGCCACATACTAACGACCCAGAACAGATCAACGGAAACAGTGTTTCCTCTTCTACAAAAAGAGGCAGCTCTCCTATGATACTTTTATGGCTATTCTCTAGGACTATGAAGTCTCCCAGCTTTTGGACGCGGAGGATTGTGTACTCCTGCCAACTTTGCCCAGAAGGAAGCGGATTCCTGGAGTGAAGGGGAGGACTACGGTCTATAGTCTACTGGGGAGAGCGAAGAACCCCCCCCCATTGCTCTACTCTAGATTGGTTAGCACAAATTGATTGACCTGGGCATTCTGTCCTTCTGCGCGGGGGGGGGGGTGCTGGAACGGATGCTGTTTGTGCAATGTGCACGGCACGCTGGTTACAGCATGACTGGTAGCACATGTACCCACCTACAGTACTATACTTCCCCGAAACAATTCCTGCAATTATCTGTTTGAAGAGTAGGCGAATAACTTTTAAGGCTAATGCGGAAAACAAAGGGGCTCTCCTCAAAAAGGATCGTTGACCTTTCATTCTTCTCCCCGCCTTCTGATTCCCGAATGTGCCCAAAACTCCAACTACCTACAAGTATTAGTTCGGGATTTTTCTCCTTTTTTTTTTTCATAATGACATCGATATTGAAGAATGAAGAAAAAGGGAATTGTTGCTCGATTTATTCTCTCTGTAAGGTATTGCATTTTTATGAAACTATTTCATCGTCGATGAAGCTTAAGTCACTTTGTCCATCAGGTGATCGGTACCGTCCAGGGCATTGAGTCCAACGCCCATGTCGTGCCCCACTGCCGGTGGTTGTTCGAATAAGTGTGGGTCGGTGTGGAGGGTATGGGGGTGGCTAGCTTGTGAGGTGGAGTGAGATTACATGATGATGGTGATAGAGATACTGTTGGTTATCGTACGTGGAGCATTTACGCTTTATGCTATGATGGATAGGCTGGATGAAAGGTGGCTAGTCTATTGTACAATTTTGGGGATTTGGATAAGGTATGCCTTCCGGGGGTGGAGGATTAGATATGTTGAGGGAGGAAGGAAGGAGGAAAGATGAAATCATATAGGCTTGTCTGCTGCTCCTAGAGCCTGTCCGGAGGTTGCGCTCTCCTGTTGCAGATTTAGCCCACTATCGATGAGCACAGCGCCCCCTACCTCATCCACCCCATCCTCTACCTTGTCAAGATTGTTCGCGGGTGCTGGTGAGTTGTGTCCATCTTCAACAGGCATCCATTCATCCCCCACCTGCCCCCCTTCCTGCTCCCCCTCCTGCTCCCCCTCCTGCTCCCCCTCCTCCTGCTCCCCCTCCTCTTCCCCTTCCCCGCCCTCGCCCCCACCCTTAGCAACAGGCATCTTCCTCCTAGGAATAACCTCCAAAAATGCCCTCTCCCAATCCCTATACTCCAACCATCGAATCATAATCTCCACAACCTGATTTGTCGTCAAGACGAACCTACTCGCCATGCTAACGTACTCCCCAATCGGCAATTTCGCTGTCGCGACGCCCTGCGCCACCGCCTTCTTGTGGCAAAGGCCCTTGTACCGATTCTTGTCTACGATGGCACCGACAATGTACTTCTTACCGTTCTCAAGCTCGGCGATAGTGTTGGGTGAGTCGGCGGTTAGGTATACCAGGTCTGAAGTCACCTCGTACGGTTCGGAGGACACAATGACGTTTTTCCAGCGAAGATGCTGGTTCGAGAGGACAGTTTGGTAGCGCGCTAGGAGGCGCTTATTCAGGCTGGCTAGGTGGATGGTTACTTGGCGTGGGGATGTGCGGTTTACGCTGTAGGTGCGGGTTAGTTGGCTGGAGAGGGATGTTATCTCCTAGGGTGGGGCCGTTGCATTAGCCTTTCAATTCGGTTTGATCCTCCGTTGCTGGCTAACTACCTCCCTGCACGATGGGTAGATTGAAGCAAAGTAGAAGTAGAAGGGAACGATACCTTATCACTCATCAATTCATCAAACCCGCAATCCATAATCAAAGTAATAGGTTCCAGCACCGGCCTCCTCCTATTCATGGAGCCGTTGTTTTTACTTCCATTGCTACTCGCATTATCCTCCTGCTTCAACAATTCCCCTCCACTTTCTCGCGCTGTTTCAGCGGCAGCTTTGGCCTTTGCACGCTCCGCAGCCCTACGTGCTTTCTTCTTCTCGCGCTTGGTGGCTTTCCAAGCTTCGCGGGTCTCTTCCCAGCGTTTGGCTTTCAATTGGCGCTTGAGTGCGCTTTTGGAGAGCTTAGTGGTGTCTTGTGGATCAGTGGCGGTTGTCGTTGATTCTGGAGCAGCAGTGTCGGGGGAATCAGGGGGAGGAGGAGGTTCTGTGGAGATTTCCGTGTTATTGGTGGGAACTGGGAGGTCGGTGGGAGGGGACATCGGGTATTTTTTGCAGTGATAATCGAGAGTGCAGTGATCTTACTCTACTCTAGTGCCGGGATCGGGTGGATTGAGGTTACCCTCCCACCAAACCGACCCCGCCAAAACAATCCCACCTCTGCCATTCGATCACTGGCACCGTGCCGAGTCACAGCAGCAAGCGCTCAACCCATCATCCCATCACCAAATCAAACCAAGCTCCCATTCCATCACATAATATCACAACCACTAATGGTTCAAGGTACCCATCACCTCCCCCTCACGATCCCAAATATCTAACAAGGAACGTACAGACCTCCCACCAACCGGCGGCTACGCCCCAATCCAATACAAACGCAATATCCCCGCCAGGGGCCTCCGTCCGGCATACTACCTCGCCGGCGTCCTAGGAATCTGCACATTCGGGTTTTATAAGTGGGCCCAGAGTGCTCAAGAGCTAAAGTTGCTCCTCCCCTTCCACTCTTCTTCCCTCCCCTTCCACTCTTCTTCCCTCCCCCCAATTATACAGCTAACGTGTTGCGGCAGTGAACTCGCCCGTGAGAAAGTCTGGGCAAGACTGCATTTAATCCCGTTACTCGAGGCGGAGAACGATCGTGATTTGGTCCGCAGACAAATTGCTGATGCGGAGCGCGAGAGGGCACTTATGGGCGATGTTAAAGGGTGGAAAATGGGGAGCGTGTATAATTCGAATAAGATCATTACGCCTAGGTATGGGTATGGGCCTGATGAGGAGTTGAGGGAGAAGCCTACTTAGGCGTTTTACGAGTAATTAAGGGATAGTTCGGCTTCTACTGTACAAAATACCGGTTCGCGAAGGAAGAGGAGAGATAGAGAGGAAGAGGGTATATTATATTCTGGTGGATTTGTCATTGTTTGACAAGGAAGCAAGCATTGAAACTAAGCAGGACCAAAATAATCAGACAGTAAAAAGAAGCATACCAAAACTAAAAGCGGTGGTGCAGTGCTGCCCATAATACACAGAAACCCACTCGCGCACAGACTGTAACAGAAACTCGATTGACAGGCGACAAAGAAACAAGGACCCGATTCACCACCAATCTCTAAGATTTCGAATCACATAACGATGCAAGCTCTATAATTCCTTTTGCAAGTCTCAGCATACCCTTCATCATCATAATCAGCGCTCATTCTCCCTACTCCGGTGATTTTAATCCATTGCTCGCCTTCGGCGTGCCACCATCTTAGCACGCTCCTTTCGATGTCGTATTCCCACTTACCACCGCTGACAGTGACAGCTGTACCATCTTTAGGAAAGTGGAATGGCGGGACAAACATCTCTGTCGGCGTAGTTTCCTCTGTGCTCTTCCCGGCTACAAGCTTGAGGTCAAAGGTTGCGCTTGATAGGGTGAAGCCAGACTCGACAATAGTGCCTGCTGTGTAGACTGGGGACGGACGGACGAATGCCTCTGCCGCACGAGAGCCAGCTGCAATGGCGTCGGGAGTAACCTTCTGCAGATCTGTACGAGTAGTTGACATTGTGGATGTAGTTAGTGCTCGTTTGAGGTTTGTAGCATCTACGATCGTGGTGGAGTCGTTTGTCGTTGCAGAACTATTTGGAGGGCGATCATCCAGCGAGAAGATACTGAGGTCTTCGCCATTCCATTGGTCACCCCATTCATGGGTATTCTAGAAACATAATCAGGAGTCGTCTTATGAATGCTAAAGCGAGGGCAATTACCCCTGCACAATACGTCCACAAGGTAAACCCGACCTGTGCTCCTTCTAGAGCATAGTGATTTGCGTCCATTGCTCTGATTTGGGAGATATAGTCCCCAGTTTCATACGCGTATTTATCGTCCATATCATAAGGAATTCCTATCTCGGTGAATACGCACGGGGTCAATCCCATGTTGTCTACACCCTCCTGTTTCATAGCCTTCAATTGATCTCGAAGGCAATTCCTTCAGACTCGAGTTAGTAATCTCAGGGACAAAAGGGTGCACTAATCTCACCGGATAGCAGTCTCCCCGAGCTTCAGCGCAAAGGTTGGTGCTAGGTATCGTCCTCTGAGAACACCGAGAACATCAATGTTCCAAAGTCGATTCCATTTTTTCGTCATGAGTGTGATCCCATCATAAAAATGTGGTGCATAAACCATCCTGTCGTGGGCGTCGGGCGTATCCTTGATGATAGGTGGTATCTCGAAAGTGGGTGGCTGGCAAAAAATTATGGCATTTTTATGTATTGATCTTATGACCGCGGCATGCTTCCGGTAATGATCCAAAAAGTATGTTTCAGTGAATTTCTCAGGACTAAGCAGCTCTCCATTCGGCATCTTGCCAAAATAATCATTCTTAAGAATGGTATCCGTTGCTGGATCCCAGACGCCATGTTGTGCCCAAATACACTCGCCTAATTTCCAGCCAGGATCTCTCTTCCATCCATAGCGGGAATCGTCATAGTCTGCTGGAAGCCACGCTTGCACTCCTTCCGGATCAACAAGGGCACTCCCGGTCTTATATGGTCCGGTCCCGCCAAAGTCCCATGTGTCAATCTCGCACGCTCTCCCACTACCAGTCAAAATTGCTTGCCATGCCGTGGGCGATGTGCCCTTCTGGAGCTTTTGCTCAGGTGGAATCACGTCAAGCCTTTGATACCCAATTAATCCACGATTGGGTTCATTTAACGACTCCCAGCCAATAACAGTTGTGTCCTCCAAATCACCTGCCTCGTGTATCTTCTTTGCAAGATAGGCGACAGCATTAATAAAATGCTCCTGGAGATAATCCTGGATGTTCTTGCCGTCAACAATACATTTAGGAGCAAAGTCGCGGCCAGCGAAGAACATTGTAAATATAGTTTGGCATGCCAATCGTTGATAATTCGTGGACCATATCATCTTGGGAAAGGTGGCAGGGTCCGGCCAAGTATTGTGTACCAAAGCAGCCTCCGTTACATCAAAGGTTTGAGGATTCAACCCCATAGCGTATAAAGTCCACATGGGGGCGCCCGAGCCTCCAGAAAAGCGAGACCACTAAGAACAAAAGGTGAGCACAGCTTCCGGTTGAGACGAGCCAGGGTCACATACCACGTCCTGGTGGGAATCCATAAATATCATAAAGTCATACTCTTTTGCCTTTCTCAGCATAGCAATTGTACTCTCGATCCATTCGTCATCGTAAATACCACTATGTCTATCAGCCCTTCCTTCCTACCCTCCGCCCAGGCGTGGGAAAACATACGGGCCTCGCGCTTCAATGGCTTCCCAAGTATAAATGTAACGAATTACATTATAACCGCAATTCCGCAATCTCCGGAAGTGCACATCGGCATCCTCAAGGGTAAATGGCCGACCGACAAAGCTAACGTTGTCACCATCAAAAAAGTCCTCCAATACGTGAGAAAGCAAGTCTGGCTTCGTTGGCATTTTCGCGTCCGAAGCAACATTAACGCCACGAAGAGTTACTTGACGATTGTGCTCGTCACGAAAGTAGGGCCCGTCGATACTTAAAAAGGAAGGCATTTTGGAGCAAGCGAAGCTCTTGTAAGATGACTTGAGTGAAGCCGTCCAGGTTTTGCGGGTTAACCTGGTGTTGTTATAAGGGGCAGAGGTCAGGATTGAGGTCGCAAGCTCTCTCGCAGGGTAAGCTAGCACCGGCAACTAACCTTAGAATTGGTAAAATAGCACGAGGCGAGGCGTATTGGGAAGAGTATTCGTATTCGTATTAGACTATCATACCATCGAAACCTCACAGGGTACGAGAAAGCTCCAAGTCAATTCGAATTCGAGCTCGAATCCGTGTTCGTGTTGAGGGCTGAACCGGAAAAAGCGGAATCAGAGGAACGAATTGTTTCTCGTGTCTTAGCCAAGAAAGCCGTGAGGTTGAGGCTCAGTATGATGCAGCAGATCTTAGTTTGCCTTTGTCCACCTTTCGAGATCGCAGCCGGGTAACTTATGGACATTCCTTAGCATCATAATACTATGATAGTCATGACAACCTATCAGCACACCGGTAGACTATATTTTGCCAGGGCTCGCCAAATATTCGGCCCACAGAGACATTCGAGGCGGGGAGTTGCACCTCGTTGTCACTCAGCAGGATCCTCCACTGTCCCAGATACAGAGAAATGTACCTCACGATCCTAGATCTTGGGTGTTTCTCGATCGGATGTGAACCTAAAGATCTCTGCTGTAACCCCTGCTCGCACAGAAAACACGCTCGCCCCCTCATTCTAGCCTAAAAACCTAACATCACAGCTCTCCAAAGGCACGGTCCAGACTATGCCACAAGTGGCCCAGCTAGTATGATAGGAACACAAATCAAATATTCCCCCTCTTCCTTATCCTCCTCCCAATCACCCCCTTCACCACTGGTAGAGCCTCCAACAGATACCGGCCCCAGACTCAAGCAGGGATGTTAACCTTTTTGTATTCGAGAGCTTCGCAGACCGCATCAGGAGGACTCCGTGGTGGGAAATTAGAATTGTATATTGTGTGCTCACAGACCGCTTGCCAAAACTTCCAGGCCATTCCTTATGTCTTTTATTTGTTGCTCTACTCCTCGTTTAGGCCTTACAGCATTATAGAATAGTTCAAGCTGTTATGACACAAGCGCCCACAGCTATCACTGTTTAATTATCACCCGATTTTCGATCTTTTCAAAGAAGATTTTGCTCACCATTTCACTCTCCCGGATGTTTCGTTGTCCAGTATAGTCCACTCAGGGTTTAGACCACCCGGAACAACGGGGTGCGGCTGTATGATGCTATGTTCTTGTCACAAAATTATGAGTGACCTTGTGCGGAATCGACAAGACCACCAGAACCCGCATCGCCCAAGCAAACACTTACGAGCACGAGTACGAGTGCGAGTACGTGCCGCTAATCCACTTCATTGGGAGACAGGGAATACGGTGGTATCATATATCAGCAGGTTAGGTAGAGACCGAAGACTACTCGAGTGGAGACGTCGCCAAACAGTTTTTCATCTCCAGAGCCTCTTACCACGCCGATAGTTAGCCCTACCTCTCCCCATACAGCGAAATCCTAACAAATTATGATATCATACCACGCACCCCCGCATAGTCTAACTCTCGGCCGGTAGCTCACCAGAGCTAGTGCCATTGCCAAAAACCCACAATGATCCATATATCTCAACTATATAGTACACCCCAGCTACTCGAGTAATCTGGACCAATTTTTTATAAGATTATGCGCGCGAGGCCCTGTGCCGATTCAAAGCCCAGTTTCCGGCTCCGCTTGTTGGAATCCTGACTTCCGCCAAGGGCATGCGAGTGCGACATCGTGATGCTAGGTCAGCTGTCTACGGTAATTGGCGTCGATCATGACTTGAGTCATGTGATCCCACAATGCTGCCGTCTAACCTGCCGAACCCAGCCTCTCCTGCCGCAAATCCTCGAACCAGACACAAACTCTCTCCTGGGACGAATTGTCATCTGGGGGTTCTTTTTAGCCCCCCACTCTTATGAACCATGTGTGCCACGGCGGGCCCACTGGGCACTACATAGGAACGCTCCATTATTCTACAAAACGCGGGGATAAGGCTACGGTTCCAAGGGTTTTAGCCTAAGGAAAACTTCAACCCAATACGATAAGGGAATGCTCAAGGAGGCGGCAGAGACGGGAGGTGGAATGACTTTCCTCGACTACTAGAAAGTGGGTCCCATCTACTCGTAGATACTCTGGCCTGCGATGGTCTGAGGCCTCTAGCTAGATACGGGCGTCGTGAGAAGGCTATATTATTGGTGGGTTGTTCGGGCGTCGACATCGATGCACAGCATCGGAAGCAAAGGATAATATCCAAGAGACTAACGCCATGCCAAAGCGAATAACTTAGCGTTTAAATTCTTAGTGACCAATTACCGTAGTATGTTGTCTAAGAAGCATCAGGACTTGGTACCGGTACTCGTAGTGTCGAAGCGTTTTTAAAAAGAACTGCTATTGCATACCACCCAGATCCGGGCAAAAGAGCCAGTTTTTGGTGGCATGCAATAGAAGTCTTTTCTACTCGTAAAAACGCTTCGACATTACGAGTAGTGAACTCGAGTATAAAAGACCCAGGCCCAAAACTGCCGAAACACGAGTGATAAGCCGTGAATTGAATTATGTAACCCTGCATGTAACCTGGAGGGACCTGGACATCAAGATTGAATCAACTGCGCAACACTCGTCTGCCTTCCAATTCCATCACCACCACCATCATCAAACTCTATCTACAATAATCTCCACCCTTCAAATTCTATCTCAAAGTCGAATCAGAGAATAGCCATGGCCGACAAAGAGCTAAAAGCCCTCCACCAGGGCCTTATTAACACCGTCAACAAAGGCGACTACGCTTCTGCCTCCAGGGGCCTATCGAGCCTCAAGATTGCTCTCCTCCAGCGCAACGCTCTAATTCCATCCCCAACAACACCACTCGCAACTCTCCTGCATGCCCGCGATATCCTGGAAATTGGTGCGCTCACAAGCATACATCAAACCGACGACGCAGCGTTCAGTAGATACTACTCACAGCTCCAACCCTTCTACGAGGATCCCCGACTATCGACTCCAAAGACAGCCAGCGTGAACCGCAGCAAGATTACCGGCCTCCATCTCCTTCTTTTACTAAGTCGCAACGATATCGCAGATTTCCACACTACACTGGAAAACTTAGAGGCTCCGGAGGATGATCCATTTATTAAGCACCCGATCATGTTGGAGAGATGGTTGATGGAGGGCAGCTATGATAAGGTTTGGAATGCGACCAAGAGTTCTCAGGTCCCGTCGGAGGAGTACGCACATTTTTCACAGGTAGGATCTATTTTAATGGATAAAGAGCGGACAGGGTGCATTGCTGATGATAAGTGTAGGTCCTTGTTGGTACAATCCGGAATGAGATTGCGAGCTGTTGGGAGAAGGCTTATGCTTCACTGCCAATATCCAATGCAAAGAATCTAATCTTCCTTGATTCTGAGGGAGCTGTTATTCAGTTTGCAAAGGAGGTAGGATTATCGCTCATTCTCGACGATTATGGGCCAGAGCTAATCGCTGTTACAGAAACGTTGGGAGGTTAAGGATGGACGGATTTACTTTCCCGTAGAAGAGGCCGAAAAGGAGGCGCTCGCAAGCGGGACCATCATCGAGAACTCTATCAGGTACGCTCACGAACTTGAAACGATTGTGTAAACAGTATTTTTACCTTGGAGTTGCGTTGTGTAATTTTATTCATAAACGACATCAGGGAGGTGGTAAAAATGAGCATTTAATTTGCATTACGGTCCCTCCTAGAGAGACCAGATACATAGCCGTTTGTCATAAAAGCTACATGAGACAATTGTGTTTGGCCTCATCCCATGCACATGGCTCCCGTAATTCATGCTCTCGTGCTCCTCAAACTTTGCAACAATGCTCGGCTTGCTCTCGTCTTGCACAGAGACAACTCTGACACCAGCGTGCATACAACTCGCTAACACGGAGTTCTCACCGCGCATTTGGAGCCTCCAGACCCCGCCACCCAATTTGGTATCGCCTTTGACCCTCCTCGTCCTTGCATCGAAGATCCTTAACCGTTCATCGTACGAACCAGTCAAGAATGTCCCGTCGCCTCTATCCAATATAGCTGTAACACCAGCCTGATGTGTCTTCCTATCCCTCCATAACTGCATCCCAGTCTCCAAATTATACAAACATATTGCTGAATCATCCCCACCGGAATACAACCCCTTCCCATCAGTTGTGAATTCACATGTCCACGCCTCGAGTTCGTGCGGTGTGAATTGGTATGTGATTTCTTTGGATTCAAGGGAAAAGATGCCCACTTCACCGTTGGATAAAGTAAAGGCTAGGTACTGTGCTGTAGGAGAAAAGTTAACGGACAGGAGTAGAATGGACGCATCGAAGAGAACGTAATGAGCAGATAGGGTTATGGCGTCGTTAGAGGTGTTGTAGAATGACAGTGCTCCGTTGGATTGAGCGACAGCTAGAACTTCTGGCGAATGCGGCGAGAATTTGATGTCTAGAATTGCATGTGTTTGTTGAGATGCCACAAGGTTCCTGAGATACTTTATCAGTGGGAAGGAAAGCGAGGAGGTGAGGGTAAGCACTACAGTTGTCCATCCTGATCCATTCGATAGAGCAACAAACTCCCAGTTTTCTTTGCCTCAATTGACCCAGCATCTTCATTGAGGAGATAGGTCCCAACAACAATACACCTCTCATCCTGGGGAACAAATGACACACATGAAGGGGGCAGAAAGGTAAAGGTTGTGGATAAGCTCTCGTTCGACGACAACATCAGGGAAGTTTCAATTGGCGGGGTGAGGCTTGGCGGTGAGTAAGTGGGGGAAAGCAGGGGAATCGCCTTGAGGCTCAAAGATTAACTGAAGCGAGCCAAAAGCTGGCAAATAACTCGCATCTACGAGTACTGTACCAGTGACCGTGTCACGCCCCAACCATTCGCCCGCCTCCCTTCCCGTTCCGTTCATCAATCAGCCATGAATTTCATAGCCCCCTTAACAAATGTGTTCCGCTACACCGCGCCCCGCATAGCTATTCCCCGAGGCGTGGGAAAGCTGAGTACGTTACCTTGGACCCCCACTGCCCTGAATATTGCTGACAGGTTCAGAGGGACCAGGGTGCACTGGCTTGTTTTCCACCAGCTCCCGTGCTTGGTCCGAGAAGGTTGCAATTGAGGGTGAGACAGAGAGGCTTGCCGATGAGGTTGAGGGCGAGAGTGTGATTTGTTGGCAGGTATCACTCTCTTCAAAACTCCCTTTTGGGAACAACTGCAACTTATATTTCGCAGGATGGTGAAGACGTGGAGGACTTCTTAACTAGGTGCGCGCCGTCAAGATTGAACGGCAGGTCGCGGATAGCTATCAAGAACCCTTGGGACATTGAGCGCTCTGAAGGGAATGTCGAGACTGCTCTCAGAATGCTTGAACCGCCGCTTCAGGAAGCTATCAGTGACTGGAATACCATTGTGGCTGATGACACCCTTAACAAGGTGATATTTACTATTACCTTTTCTTTTGTTGACCGACTAATCCGAGGCTTCCTGGTGGTAGACGGTCAAATCTCTCAAAAAAGTCGAACATCGTGAAAGGTTGAGGGATTTGATACTCACAACAGCAGCTCAAAACGAGGTTGTTGGTGGGAAGGTTCGCTCATCTATCCTGTTGATGGTTCTGAAAGCTTTCTAATTGGTTGGCAGTGGATCATATATGCAGGGTCAAATACGGTTGATTTTCAATGGTCCAGAATTGCTAACGGGACTTACGACGGGTTGTTGGGCACCAGAGCAGAGGTTTCAGGAAATAATGGAATGGGAATCCATGTTATATTTGTTTTCACCCCAGACTTTAGGGATCTGAAGGATACAAGAAGAGGTGAGTTTGTGGGCTTTGTTGGAGAACTCAGTGCCTGTGTGACTAACGTGAAAAGTTCTTAATGGGCTTCAGAAAGCTCTCCAATGGAAGCCCAGGTCTATTGCCTATAAACCATGTAAGAAGCTCCCTGAGTGATCAATTTTAAATTGCTAAGCCGGAATTAGTGATATACTCTCTTCTAAAAATAACTACTGAGAACCCCTACCATCTGAGGCCGGCGATATTCACTTCAAGGGAACTTGAGGAGACAGAGGTCGAGGAGTAGGGCATAAAATAGTGGCGGTAGTAGAGATTCGCTGGGTGAATTGATCAATCATCGGGGGGTGCTTGTGTGTACTTTAACGTTACTCTGAGTTCAGCGGGATATCTGAGAGCTTGAAGGCCTCGTCAGCTCTTAAGTTTGATATGTACTGAATTTGTGTTGAGCTCTCATTCAAGAGACATGTTCTCAGCCACCTCATCTTCCATCCTCGCGTCACGCTCACATTGAATTATTTCCGCTCATTGCCGGCACAGCCTTCATCTGCCGATATGCCTCCAAAGAAAGAAAAGAAAGAGCAGGTCACTGGCGATCAAGGTCATCTTCTCCCTTCCCCGTAATCACCTCCGGGAGGAACCAATCATCCCATTGTTACACTACTGACAGTAGACGTTGTGACAGCCAGCAGCCTCGTGCTCGAATATCTTCGCCAACAAAACCGGCCCTATTCCGCTATTGGTGAGTGCTGTATTAGTTAAGAGTTGCATTTACATAAAGAAGACTCATCATTTGTCTCTCTAGAAATCAGTGCGAACCTTCATAATGCTGTTACCAAACGTCCGTTGCTCCACCCCCCTCCCTCTTAGAATAGGGCAAAGCAGGCATGTGCATACGGATGCTCAGAGCTAATTTGATTTATCGATTAATAGCTGCTGCTACAAAGATTCTCAAGGATCTGGATGAGAGGGGAGAGATTGAGGGGAGAGCTTCAGGGAAGCAAGTTGTCTATCATATCATTCAGGTACGCCCACCAGTCCCGAACCTGGAAATCACTGACGATCTAATGACTATCGGCTTGAAGGATCCAAAGGACCTTGCAAGCCCCGAAGAGCTCAAGGTCATGTATACGGAAACTGAGGGTGTGAAATATTTAATTTTACCTGTTTGGGTATCTTAGTTGGCTAATGTGCGAGCCACGCCAGCTGTCAAACAAGAAATTGGGGGTCTGAAGGCTGAGCTTAGAGCTCTCCAGTCCACCCTGAATACACTTAAAGCTGCTCCGACCACTGCTTCTCTACTTGAGACTGTTGCCTTGCTCGAGGCCGAAATCCGAAACTCTCAAGTCCGGTTGGAACGGCATTGCTCGAGTGCTGTTAAACCCGTTTCCGCGGAGGAGAAGGCTACTATTTCCACCGAACACACCAGGCTTCAGACGATCCTCAAAGAGAGGAAGAAGCAGTTCAAGGAGTTCTGGGACACCATCTGTGATGGCTGCGTCGACATCAATCCTAGTGACCTATGGGTAAGTGATCACGCTGCCCCTCTTTTTTTTTTTTGGGGGGGGGGGGCAGGTTTGTTATCCCCTTGTTGAACTTGCTCTTCTCGACCTCTAAATGTCGTAAGGCATCATATCCATCTAGCCTCTCTCTGCCTCTTTTTTTTCCCCATCAAAATATCTTAATATTTTCGGACCAGTCGATATTGTTCGGAGCTGCAGACAGGAGGTGACCTCGTGTGGATCATTGGTCTGCAGTTTATGGGAGTGTGTATGCCATGAATTCCCTTTTTCTTTTTTTGCGGCCCAGTCGCCCAGGAGCATGTTCCACCTTCCCCAGACATGTCATGTTCATCCCACTCAATTGGGGGGGGGTTCGGTTTGGACTTGGGATGGTTCTTTCCTTGTCGCACGACTATGATCTTCTGTTGCAAGACCACTTGACTACGAGTACCTGCACGCATGCACATGTAGAGGCTAATCCTGGGCTTTTTTTACTAAAAGGAGCGCTTGGGATTGGAAGAAGATCCTTGAAGGTGTAGAAAACGCCATGAACAAAATGGCGGAGGCTTAAACTGACTGTGGAGAGGCTCAGTTCGGTTCGTATGATATGTAATATTCTTGGAGGATCCTTATGGGAATCTCACTTCGTCAACGACTGCTTGTGCCATGACGAGAATTATATGGGCAAATTAAATGTCTTTGAGCAGGAACGAAAAGAATACAAAACAGTGGTAGGCCTGGGTAGGGTAGGGTGCGGCAGATGCGAAGGGATTAAAAAGTGGTGCTTTTTGTGGTACGGGGAGGAAGCATCCGAAACATGGGGAAGTTGGTGGTTGTGGGGGTTGGTAGTACAATGCTCGCGGGTGGTACTCGAGCAGAAGTGATGGGTGAGGACCATATTTGCTTTTTCCCTTTGCTTCATACTGTACTTGTATGGCAGGTTAGCGATGTTCCATTATCAAGCCCCATTTATGTCCGCTCCCGCACATGGAACATTGATTACAGAGAGGGGTCAGCTGAACACGAGGTGCGAGGACATATGCATACCGATGTCCGCGTAGTTGTGGGCCGCGAAGAGGGGGACTTTAGATGACAAGGAATACCGTATTTGAAATGCTAAGACCTCCATAAAAGTAAGCTGATATCATACAAGCAGAAAAAGGCAATATAGAACTTGTTCTTCTCTCCTTCTCGCACTATATCTACCGGTAATAGTCGTAACGTTGACTTTTGTAGAAAAAGAAGCCCCCCTTTTTTTCTTCAGAGTACCAGCATCAGACCACCGTTATAGTGGTAATGCAGGTAGCTGTACTCGAGTACGAGTACTAGTACTTTTCCCCCACCCCTATAGTGATGCTGTAATGGGACTGTAAGTTTCAGACGGCCAGATATGGACCTGCCGTCTTCTCCATCTGGCATTATCTCCAGAACTGGAGCTCAATATTTTAGCAGGTTGGCGCGGCAATCTATACAACGGATGGATGATATTTGGGTTCCATAATAATAATATTATTATTATTATATGATACTTGTACAAGTAGTCTAATAGTTAAGTTTGGTTTAAAACAGTGCGGATTCAGGTTCATGCTCACAATATTCGAATCCCCGCCAAAAGCACTGGTACATGAGCACTCGAATAGAGAGAGAGAGATATACACTTTACTTGTATAGTACAGGGCCCTGATACGGATGCATGATGAGGAAAGGGAAGTTTCGCCGGTCCCTATGACCCTGCAATGCTCGAGTAGGATTGGAAGGCACCCTAGCAACGCGTTCAACACCCTTAGTGACGAATAATCACCCGCCGCACTCCTCATGTCGTCTGGGTGAGGTGGGAGTGGGAGGGGGCTTGGTTGGCAGACAGACCAATGCGGCATGCCATGGTCATCTCGGCCTTTCGACGGAATGGCCATCTGTATGATCCCGATGTGTGGTATGCGCTCTTTGGGGAGATGGGAAAAGGAAAGGAAAAGGAAAAGGAAAGAAAGGAAAAGAAAAGAAAAGAAAAGAAAAGAAAGAAAAATGGGATGAGATGAGATGAAGTTCAGACGAAAGCTGTGTTCCCACTGAAATTCCAGCCCTGAGATGGCGGTACGGAACTTTCTGCCGACCCATCAGATTTCTTTGTCTCATTTTGTTTCTGCTTGTTCCCTTCTCTATGAACCATCGTAGCTCTCTCTATTGTGCTGTGATGGGCCTTCATTTTTTCTATCTATCATGGGCTTTTGATGTTTGACATCCTTGCTGCGCTGGCACTTTGGTAAAACTTCCCGGGTCCCGTATCTGCGGGTTTTGTGAAATCTAAGTGATGGTTGGCCCGTAGTTCCCTGGAGCCAGAAACCTGTGCTTCCGTGACGGGCCCGTCCCATGATGTCGAGGATCTAAGAAGCATCTAGCGTTTGGCATGTTTCGATATTGATCGTCACCCTGGAGTTGGACGTCCCTGCTGGCGCCCTTGTTAGAGAAGCAGGAGAGCGACTGTTTACTTTTCCAGATGGAGTATGATGCTCGAGTGAGCCTCTTAGCCCGACCTATTGGAGTGTCAGCCGACGGAACGAACTGCAGTATTCATTGGGAACTTCTACTGAGGGGATCTTAGCCGTTTGGTCGTAATTAATTATCCTACTGGTGGTTTGATCTCAGGATGGATATTTGGCGAACCTCTTTTTTTTCTCTTCTCTTCTCTTCCTCCTTCTTTCTCATTCTTGTCCCCCTCCCCCCAATATTGATTTTACCCCCCCCTCTCCCCTTTCTGACGAGTTCAACTAAGCCACCGCCAGAAAGAGACGCCTTGCAAAAAGTTGTCTGGTGCTCGTGAGGTGTTTGTGAGTGTGTCTGAGACCTATCATCTCTTAAGTTAGTCCTCTTGGTCATCCGCACAATAAAACCTCGCTCTACTACCTACCAGCTCTTTCCTTGAGCTCCCTCTTTCTCGATCCCTCTGTCATTCCGCCGCATAGTAATTTTATTGGGGTTCTGTACTTCCATCTTTTTTTTTTATTTTACTTGGTGACTTCTCTACCTCCAGACCCCCCTCACTGGAAATCTTCCCATTACATACAGCAACCATTTATCCAACCCCCGCCAAGTTGATCAGAGAATAGCTCGTAAGAGTGTTTCTTCGAGATCTGGGGGTTTTTTTTTTGCCGGTTTGGTCTGGTTGGGGGTCGGGAGTTGTCACGATCTGCGCGGCAAGATTTCGGGGTTGGATTGGATTGGTTGGTGGTTTCTTACATTACGGTTTCCCGAGAGAGCCCTGCGCTGTTCCTATTCTGGGGTTTCACCCCTCATCGGATTTCCCCTCCTCGAACGTTCAGGCTTGGACGGGCCCCTGCCCCACCAACCCTCCGTGCCCTACAGAGAAAACAATTGACTGGTTGTCTATCCGCCCGCCTGTCAGTAGTCAGTTCTGTTCCTGAGCACATTCTGAGCCCTTCCTACTCGTCCATCGGCTAGCCTTAGCGTTCTCTTGTGCTTCCAGCCAACTGACAAATAGGGAAGAGAAGGGAGGAAGAAAAAAAAAAAACATTTTTCCCTCTTTCTCTCCATCTTTTTTTCCGTGACCCCAAAACCTTAAATCTACCATCTGGGGGTCAAATACAGAAAGATAAAATACACAGCATCATAGTGGGGAGACATTCTTTTTGAGCGGTCGTCAAGGGCTGTTACAACCTCCTTCTCTCTCGAATAGAACCGGAACCACCTTACCTCGCAGCCGGGAACCACACCGCCGATTTGATCCAATCGTAATCCAATGGCTGCGACTCCCTTCGTCCCTCAGGAGCAGCAACCTCAACCCCAACAACAGCCTCTTCTTTCACATCCGCAACCGATGAGTACCCCTCCAGAACAACCCAACATGTACAACTCGGGTAGCAGCAATCCATCCGGATCCAATTCCCAGGGTCACTCTCGTCCTGGTAGTGGTCGGCGAAGTATCTCGGCCTCGCAGCCCCTCTCTGGACAACTACCTTCGACTCAAAATGGTAATGCCGCCGCAGGTACCGCGCCAACCCCGGTCCCGCAGTCGCACTCTCAGCCTCCTGGCATCCCAATAGGTCCTAACATGCCGACTTTTGATGCTTCAAGAAGCCCTCCTAGCAGCAAAAGTACTGTTCCTGAGTGTTGTCGGTCGTTACAATAAGGTTTCATCATGGCTGACCTTGTGAAATAGACCTGAACCACGTGCCTTGCAAATTTTTCAGGCAAGGGACCTGTCAGGCTGGAAAAGCTTGTCCGTTTTCCCATAGTATGGATCCAACGTCAGATCAAGCGCCCTGCAAATATTTCTCAAAGGTACTGGCCTTTTTTTCCTGCTACGAGAGGGGTCACTAATTGGTTTTGATAGGGCAACTGCAAGTTTGGAGTCAAATGTGCACTCGCCCATATCCTTCCTGACGGCCGTCGTATAAATCGCCCAACATACAACAGTAATAGTCTCCAGTTCGGACGCGTAGACACTGGTCTCACAAACCAGAGGTCCGCTCTGCATAATTCCTTGCTCCAAGCCAACATGTTGCCTCATAATACCCCCAACCATTCATTTGGCGGTCAAGACGACTTCCCCGGTCTTGCTAGTCACTCTGGCGGCCCTGACCCGAATCTCGCTGCGTCAATTTTGGATTCTAGATATGGATCTCCGCGAGATGATGGCACTTTACCAATGTCACCCCTTGCCTCGTCCCAGCGAACTCTTGGACCTCTGGATGCAACACTTCCGGCTTCCTTTGATATGCACGAGTATTCGAAATTCGCTAGATTTGGTCCTTATGCGTCCTCTGTTCCAAGTAAGTTTGGTATGGAGTCTCCTCCGCCATCATTGCCTAGTAATACACGCCCGGCAGTGCTTCAGTCCCTCTACGCGTCTGCATTTGGAGGAAATGCAGAGGAGGATAACAATTTAGGCGCGGATTTGTCTCATTCCCCCCGCGCTAGTGCAGAGGATTCACTGGGTACTAGAGTAATGCATTCCTCACGCTCTGTTAGCCGCATGAAACATTTGTCATCGAGCTACGCTAGGTCGGAAAATATGGAGAGAATGTTGGGCGAATTTACCCGTGAGCGGTCGCCGATAGACCCAACCGTTGACGGGAACTTTGCATTTGAGGAGGATTTTGTTCCGAGCAGCCTTCAGGAGCTTCTTACCCCGGCTGAGCGCAACAGGAGGCTTTCCAGGACAGATGAGGAGGGTGCTTCTAACTTCCGGCATAGCCTCACGGCCCCCGGCACGCCCGGGGACTCTATGAACATCATTGGGTCTCCACCTGCCGGTTCCCCTGGATGGGGACCTATTGTGATGAGACATAAGCGTGATGAGGACCATGCTCCGACATCCGGCGTCGGGCATGTTGGCTCCCCTCTCAGAAACTCCTATCAACAAGGGGGCGAACCAAGTCCGACTTTCCGCCCGCTCGGCAGACCGCTTTCCGGGGATGTACCTCCATTCCCTGGATCTCCGAACCGCACAAGCTCCGGTATCTCGGCACTCACCCAAACACTTCAGCGTGCCCGCCTCTCTTCTGGGAGCGGCCCTTATGGCCCCGGAGAGGCGCCAACCCTATCGAAAGCTCTCAGCCCCAACGGTAAACAAATGGAGCGCGTAATTTCTAACCCCCAATCTAACAACGGCAAAACTGTTGCTTCCATTGACGAGGAGTCTGACACTCAATTCCCAATGGAAGAAGAGGAATACTCAACCTCGCCTCGCTTAACCATTAACTTCGGCAGCCTTGGCGCCATTGGGCGCGGGTCAAGCTTGGGCCTCGGCGTTAGTGAGCAGCAATGGGAGAGCTTTGGCACGGGTGGCGCGAAAAAATTCCATTGAACTAATGACATAGGTTCGATGTTTATGAACGTTTTCTATTTTTGTGTTTCTTTTCTGCCGTATGGATGTCTTATTTCCCAAAACAAAAAGTAACATTTATTTTTTTTTTTTTTTTACATCATTTATTTTATTCTCTCCTCTTCCCTTCTTTCTCGTTCCCTCCTTGTGAGACAGAATTCGAATACCCTGGCATATTTTCTTTAAAATCCTGGTGAAATGATATATTCCGTGACTAGGGATTATGGTGTCTATTTCAGCCGAGTCGTTTTGCGCGGGAGATTAAGGCCTTTCTCATTTGCTATTACAGAAAAATCGGGGCATTTAAAAATCTTGTGTTTTTCTTCTGGAAATGGTTGGAGTTATTGCTTGTTTGAATTTTTTGTTTTCTCTATTTCAGCCTGGAACATGTAATTCAGTCTCTTTTGTGCTGATACAATGAGCGCTGCCTACACGATGGATGGTTTAGTAGAGTGGAAGGTAGTGTACTGTACATGCGGGATAGAGAAAAGAGTGGGAAGTATAAGGGTGTGGGATGGGAAAGCGGGAAAAAAAAGGGAATGAATAGCGGGTAGGGGGAGAGGGGAGGGGTTACGCTGTTCACGTCTAACGACATTTATATCCTCTTTGTTCGCTTTCTATTCCACTTTCTATTTTCGCCGGTTGGTTAATGCAGGGGCTAGAAAATATTTCCTTTTCTCGAAGTTCCTTATTATGTTCTGTGTAGGGCGCCGGGCGATGGATCGCGGTATAGTGCTGCACTTTATTGTGCAGTAGTGTACGAATACTGCTATTGGCATATTACACTGTTGAAGATTGATGTTCATAACCTACGGAAGGTAAAACAGAAAGCGGAAGAAAGAAAAAGAGAAAAGGTCATGCACCCAAAAGAGTAACAGAAACGATCTATAGTAGCAACATTGAACGGTATAGATAAAGGGGAAAAGGTCATGTTTTTTCTAAATTGCGGCCGAGGGAGAGTGAGAGAGAGAGAGAACTGGAGTATCATTACCCACCCGAGTGATACCACATGAACACCTGTCCCGACAAGTTAATCCGTCAACAACCTCCTCAACCGGAACCCTAAAACCGGCGGAATCTGCGAGTAATTCTGCCAACTAAGCTCCTTTCCGCACTTCATCTTTTCCCCGACAAAGGCTGGTTCCAGCAAGCCGTCCATGACAAGCCCGTTCCTGTAGAAGACGCCCAGGATTTCGTGCAGTGGGCGGTGGAAGTAGTACTGTTATCCAGAAACAATACTATTATATATGATATTGCCTTCTATGGGGGGGGAGGGGGGGGAGGGGGGGAATTACTTGAGTTTTTGGTTGGCCGGGAATGGCTTCGCCTTTTGTGGGAGGAATGGATAGGTACCTATTCACGTTTATACTATAGAGGGATCCGACACGCCCGGTTGCGGGATCCTCGGCTACAGAGATGTGCCTGTGTGTGCCGGAGGAGTTGAACGCTGGGTGCATTATCGTTACTACGAAGCTGCGGGTTTGTATCTGTGGGTTAGCCAACGAGTTGGGAGGTGGGGAGGTGGAATCGTGGGGGGGGGGAGGAAGAGATACCGGCCGTTGCGCTTGAGTAGGCGTGGGAGAGCACTTGCGAGAGGAGCTAGCGTCGGTATGTCCTATAGTTTCAAGGATTCAATTATGATACACCTCTTGGCCCAGGAAGTATAATCATACCATCAAAGCCATGTTGCCTACACCCCATCACTAATTAGCCCTCCACCCTCCCAGTATCGGGGGGGGGAAGACCTACAAACGATCCCATCGAATCCCAGATGCCTCCCCGCCAACGCCACAAGCCCATCCAACTCCCTCTCGCTCGTGACGTCCAAGCGCATATACCACACCCTCCGCCCAACCTCCTCTCCCGTCCTCTCCCTCGCGATCTCGACCATGCTCTCCGAGAAGTCCGTCGCCAGCACCCTACTCCCCAGCTCGGCCAGTTTCCTGGCGAATATCCCGTTCCCGCATGCGAGTTCCAGGATGTTCTCGTCCGGCAGCGGGGACAGCAGGGAGAGTGCGGTGGGCGAGATCAGGTGCCTGTAGAAGGAGTTGCCGGTCGTGCCGATGGCCGCGTCCCAGGTTTTGGCGTTTGCGTCCCAGATCTCTTGGTGGATGTGCTGGGCTGGTTGGTGTTGGGCGTTTGCTGGGGTGGTAGGGGGTGGGGGGAGGGTGGGGGAGGGGGGAACCAGTGAGTGGGTTTCTTCTTCCGTAGACATCGTGCGGGTTGGGGAGCGCGAGGAGGTTGGTTGCGGATGGGTAGCAGGTAGGTGGGAAGGTATCAAATCATAGGATACCCGGCTGGTTATATCCTACCCTATCCTCAATGCGAAACATGAGCAAGCTTATGGTATAATAATTATGATACCATACGACACTTACTCACCCTCACTCCTCGTATTGTATCATACAGGGCAACCCCCATGCAGCTTACCCCCTTCGACTCCTTCTCTCCCCACGCATGGAATAACACCCCAAATCACCAAAACTTCCCAAGATTTGGTAACCTCGGAAACCAATTCCGTTTCAGCATTTATTATGCCTCAATATTTTTCCTCCAACCCAGCCCCAGTACAGGGGTTGACAAGTAGTCGGGAAGTTCCGGGCGAGTGAGGGGTTGTGCATTTGTGGTCTTGGCGCGGCTGATATGGTTGGAAGGGAGTCATTGGTGCAGGTTAGATTAAAGGTTGCCCTATGAGTTGAATGGTTGGATACGAGGTCCCCTCGGGCTAGGAAGTGGAAGTCATGATGGGGAGGGGGGGTGAGTTCCTTGGCTAGATTCTAGAATAGGTGCGACAGGTGGAGTCAGAAGGTGGTGGATTTGATTATGGGTTTCAAATCAGGTTAGTACGGGAGGGGAGACTTGAAGTTTGTTGAAGGGAATAAGGGATTTACATTTCAGGCGGGGTGAAGGATTGTTACAGTACAACTTACGTCTGATAGGATTTGGTACGCGCGAGTCTCCTAAGCTTTCCTCTCTCTCCCACTGCACAATCTCTCGATATGAACTGTCGCCGTCATCATGTATCACTCGTGACAGCTTTCCGGTGACACGATGGCGATATGTCGGGGTCATCTCGCGCTCAGAAAAATTGGAACGGGGTAAAGATAGCCTTGCATCGGTATATGTATGATACCTACGGTACTGTATAATGGTGGGGTTTGGGGCAAGTAGGGAGTCTGACGCTTCACAATTTGTATCATACGAGACTGCTTTACTCCAAAGGAAGAAGTACGGTATGATATATGCGGCTGCATCCGTAAAGCTCTCATACCCTCCCGAGCACCACACCCCGGCCCCCGGAAAGGCCTTTGCTAACCCTCCCTTCCCTATCACTCAGTATGATATAATACCGGTAAACCGAATTGTGACAAAGGCTCGCGATGTGCCTAGGGGAATATCCGAAAACGGTTTTCTAAGAGGGTCTTGCTGTTCTCCTGTCGTTGGTAGGGATATAGTTTTGGGGGCATGACACAAGGAAGGGTAAGTCATGAGGAATATACGAACTCATCTAAACTCCTTTCCCAATCCGATGCGGGAAGTCTCGCAAATACATGCCGAACGCATCTAGCCTACGCCCCCATATGTATAAATGACGCCAATACCAAAGGATACTTCCACTCCTCCTTCCTCCACTTATCCGTTGTATAATACATCGCATAGCCAACCTTCTCGTGGCCACCCACCTCCCCGCTATGATAGAAAGTGCTTCGGGGCAAGCCCTAAGAACCGAGCGCGCAAACCTGACTCTGCGACGACCAGAGCATGCGTCCCACCGGGATCGTGCACCGTCAGGCTAGCGGATAAAGAGGAAATATATGGGCTCCAGATATTCGCGGAGGATATCTTGCCCACAGAGAGCTTGCTCCGTTTGTAGTTCTCACTGAGGAGATTTGAATGACTGTCCTTGGGGTCCGAATGATTGGAAATCCTGAGATGTTACTATTCGGCAGGGCTGAGAGGACCTTTTGGGCCCTTGGTCGGCCCATGTGTCACCTTGGGGCCCTTCGCGGGTCCCACGATTCACTTGGCTTCGCCGTGGGCCTTGAGCATTTAAAAGTTTCCTAGAGTCTCCACCGTGGCTGCGACTGTTGTGGGGAGTGAGGAGTGATGCCTCGGAGTCTGTTCTCCTGGGAGTAAGCCATCGCTTTTATGATTGGATGTAGGATGGCATCACCTGGTTGACTGATAGTGTTGCATGTGGAGCCTGGTGCGTAGTACCCAGTTGGGTGGAGGAGTGTCATGCCCAGTGGCTACTTCTAGCCACCACACATGCGGCATCTTTGGGTTGTCGGTTCGGGCGTTTGGAGTGTAGCCCGGGTGAGTTATAGATGGCTAGGCAGCTGCGTTCCATAACCAGCCGAGATACGGCAGTGCCAAACTAAGACATGTCCTTTCACATCATAGAGCAGCTGCATGTCGGCGGATCCTTGTTCAGTCGTACAAGTACCGAACCCCGCGATAGTTAGATAAGTTTCCGAGGAATACCCTCTTGACCCCTCTACCGGGGGGCCCCTGGATACCCTTATTGATTAACCTTCCCTTTCATGGTGCTAGAAATGCTGGCGATGGTGCCCCCGCGATATGTGGCCCGTATAATATCGGCAAAGTCTCCCGTAGCACAGTAACAATGCACAAGATGAAAAGGCATAATATCGCTAACCCAACACAGCGATGATCCAGCAAGTCTTGCGAAAGTTGCAGTTATTCTTCGGTCAGTGGTATTGCTCGCTCAAGGTGACACGATTACCCTTCCGGTTGGTGGAGAAATAGCAGTTTCTGTGAAACCTCGATCAAAGCGAATAGTCGACGGTGGACGTTTTCGGCTGAAATCTCTAACAATGAGGCTTCCCCCACATATTGATTGCCTAGTGAAGGCGTTCGGGATTTCCTTGAGCATCATTCTGCTGGAGCGGTCGCTTATGGCTTCGGGTTCTGTGGCTATTGATGCCATGTCCTTGTGGACCCTTTCACAAAGTTTTCGGCTGTCCCTGATTCCAGTTCCTTGCTCCAGTTTGTTGAAGTATATGCGTGATATTATTGCGGGGTCTCTTGGTATATCGCTAGGCCGTAGGCCCTGAGGTGTTCGCGAAGAATATCCATACTGATCTGAGTTGCTAAGGTCTATAAAGGAAAAACAAGTAGGGAGGGGCCGGGGAGGCTGGTGAACACCCGAATAGAAGCTATAATACGCACTTATTGCACAAGATGAAGAAATTTGCTTGTCGTCGAGGTGAAGGTGTTAAAATATCCCAGATGAGCTTGGACCGCCATCACTCGTCATCACTCGTGATGAGTCTTATGGCTTGGGCAAATCCACTCTTCCGGATCAGTTTGTCAACCACGGTAGTTGAACAGAAGACCCCCTCCCCCTGGGGTAGCCTTAGTTACTGCCGTGTGCTTTCTTTCTTTCCTGCGTCTTGTGATGAGTCTTAATGATATTGACTCTCTGCCAGTGTCTAGCACCTATCTAACACAATACTTTTCTATCAGAAAATACAAGACACACTCTGGTTTGGAGGGATGCAATTAAAAAAGAGAAAAAGGGGCGCCACACAAGCTTGACACAGCCGAGACTTCCTACCATTTAATATTCGATAGGGTATCATACAGTGCAGTGCACTTCTGTGTATTCAACCAACCACCAACCCCTCAGGGAAAACTCAAGCGGCTTCACCCACCAGAAGCGCAGGCATCTGTACCAACCTCACGACAGATTCATAAATTTTCCAACCTACACACCACAAACGGAGTAGCCGCCGATCGAACACCCTGGGCTCAAGTCCGCGATAAACGACGCTAGCGTCATGGGTAGGACAAAAAAGGGCGACATCTACCAGCGCAGTGCTAAACATGCCATGCCCTTCCACGGCCCCCGCTCGCCTCATGGGTCAGGAGGTGCACCGCTTAATATACGAGGGGTGCTTCTCCCCCCTTCGAAATCAACGTTTCCGGATCTTTCGGTTGCCATTTTCAGCTCCCTTTTTGGTGTTGTAAGGATGGCTGTAAGGTCTGAACGCACTCTATCTCTACAGCTTTGCCTCGGCGCAATATCGTTATGAGGCTATATTCCCAATGAGCTAGCAGTCTCCATCACCGCACAAGCATATGGAAGTACTGCTATCGTGAAGGAGGAAATACGGTACCGCAACAACCCTGTGCTAAGACCCCCTGAGCCACAAATGGACTTAACAACCCTGTCCGGATATAATCAATTTGACAAGTTACCGTATTCACTGGCAGGATCCATTATCGGGGATCGGGGGCCTGCCTGGCTCGCTTGTAGGGGGGGTATGCTCAACGAGAGTTACAAGGTCCGGCAAGAAGTTATGGAACAGTTATTTGAGGTTAACCAGCCAAATACATCCTGTCTGTTCCGGTCAATGGATCCCTACCCTTGTACCATACTTAGCCACAGTAGGCCTAGCGGGGCAGGTTAACAGAATTTCGAATAGCAGTTAATGAGATTTCCAGGCTTGGCTCGCCCGAGCTATTCCTTATCTGGAAAATGCTATTCCTTCTTAGGGTGTTTTGTCTCTGATTGCTGAGATTGATAGTATTACAAGCACCCGGGAATATGTTTTCGCACAATTAATTTAGGTTAACCCGCAGAATAATCCCTGTCTTGTACGAAAACATATTACCGGGTGCTTGTACATTGCTACCAGAGTTGTGACGATGCTAGACTATGCGATCATTCTTGCGACATTGCAATGTCACCAGAGTGCGATGATCTGATTAGATCAGTCTTTGAATCACCCAGTATTTAAGAAACAATTCTCTCCTCTCTTTCCTCCATCTCCTCCATCTCCTCCCTCTCCTCCATCCTCGAGAAAAAGAATAACAAAATACACAATTTCTGTTCTCTCTCTCTCGCTCTAGAGAACTCCTAACTTCTTCTATTCTAGTCGGGTATACTATTCTTGAATAGCTATAGTATTCAAGTGGCATCTCTTTCTCCCACTCTAGACCTCTATTTATCTAGTCTCTTGTACCTGCATCTGCTGGTCAAATTCTCACTACCAATCTCCTGAAAAACGAAAATTTACCTTAACTCCAACCACGACCACCGGACATCAACTCTCCAAGTGAGCACCATGGTAACTAATAAACATATTGAAATGTCTACTAAAACCGAAACTCCTAGCACTATCACTAAAATGCTAGTCATAATATTGTTCGGCATCATCATGTTATTGATGATTAACATAATTACCACATCCATGATCGGATACCTTACCGCTCTCCTTCCTCAATGGGTAGTACCAGAATTACTCACCTCATATCTCATTTATATCCCTCTTTGGTTTAGTATTATCATTACCTATTCTAGTTACGTGAAACCTCATTATAATATATTCGTTGAGCTCTTCGAGTCTGTGAGTGCAAGTTTTGCTATGGAGGAATTTACCTACGAATCATCAGCACTTGGCGAGAAAGAAGCGTCAGAAATAGGAGGCTTGCCTGGCTCTTTTCCGCGTATGGAATCGGAGACAGGAATTCCAGGTACCTCAGCAAATGATACTGATTGCTCCCTACCAGCTGGAGCACTAGCTGCACCGACCAGCCTACCGGTTATGAAGGAAGAAGCTCCGACTTCATCCAAAGAGCCCCTACCCTCCTCTTCCAACACACTCTCAGAAGAAACCAGAAAAAAGTATCACTCCTTTGAGCCTAAAGAGAGATTATTTAGAGGGAAATTTCCACATGGTGGGAACGGTATAGATGGTACTAGTGCTGGTGAGGCTCTAGCATACAGAGAATCCCTCACATTTCCTCGCCCACTTAGGTGGCATTTCGGAGGAAAGTATCTAGATGGGTCACTCGTTCATGGCCAGCCCTCTCCTGATGATGACCAAGCTATGCAAGAGGCATCCCCATTAGACTCCAAATACATTTCCAACGCCATGGATAGGTGGGGCACTACACAAGAGCCTGCCAACAAGGAAGGAATGATTGTTGTCGTATGTACAAGTTGGAGTGATGACCAGAAAGCAAGTCTTTACGATGAAGATGATTTAGACGGAGTATCGGAGGAGGACGTTATTCGAATTACGAACTTCTGGGCCGCTGAACTGTTGGAGGTTTGTGAGAGGAAGTTGGCACCAGTAGTACCCTAGGCAGAAGTCAGTTTAAACAACAGTGTGGGCTTTACGGCTATGGCACTGGTACTCGAGTATAAAGAGTGTAAGACCCCCATAACCCACTGGCTCGGTATCCTGTACCACAAAATCTAATACCGGTCACCATACCAGAGGAGTTCACATTACAGAAATTTCCGATTAAGCCCCCCCCCAATGAGTAGACTTTAGATGGCAAGACTGGAATCGAGGGATAGTTGGACAAAAGGCCAAAAGATGAGCCTTTGGTAGTATATAATATATGAGGAGGATTGTGTGCAGGAGGATGCTGCCTATGAAGAACCAAGCTGTGTCTATAACGTTCTTATTTGTAATGCTGGGGGCTGATTATGTATTTTTTAAAAAAAAAACCTCCCTAAATTGGGCTTCTTTCCCTCCCTCATCTATTCGAAATGTGTAGACCCCTCCTCCCACACATGCCTATCGAGATCTAAAGTGTTTTCTTACACTGGACTGGCTAATGGCATCTGGTGAGTTTATAGTAAGCTACAGCATCATACCTTGTGATACTTAATCAAATCGCACACCGTGTAAACCTACCATTCAAACCCTAATCTCAGCCCAAGTGACCCACTGTGACAAAGACCAGATCAATTGCAAATGGACCCAACATCTTTGGCATTCATAAATCCAACCCGATGCGCTGTCAACACTCGCTGCCCTCTAGAATGAAATGCGGCTCCCCGGCATTCTCCCATCTAAAACTACGATACGATTGACCCCGAGTATGATACTCCAATCACAATGCCAACTAAAATAATCTACACCCTTGCGCCGAAGCTACAATAATATTGTAAACAAATACCATCCCACCCCACCTCCCACCCCGTCCATCTCTCTCTCCCCAACCCTTCCCACTCTCCAAAGCCCAAAGGAAAAAAAAGGGGGCGGGGAAATGGCAGACTTCTACGCAGGCTACATCTCTGGCGCCCTTGGAATCCTCCTCGGCTCGCCCCTAGACATCCTAAAGGTCCACCTACAATCCCGCTCCACCTCCACCACCACCACCTCTCCTTCCTCCTCCATATCGCTATTCCCAACAGCGACAAGTTACATCCGCGGTACCGCCGCTCCGCTCCTCGGCTACGGCTGCCTAAACGCGATTCTATTCTACACCTACAACCGCACCCTCTCCCTCCTTTCAACTCCGCAGCAGCAGCAGCAGCAGCAGCAGCAATCGTCGCTAGCAACGATATGGACCGCCGGCGCCGTCGGTGGCGCCATATCGTTCGTGCTCAGCGCACCGGTGGAATTGGTCAAGGTCCGGACGCAAACACGCCCTGACGAGAACAGCTATAAAGTTGCGCGTGGGGTTGTCAAGAGGGAGGGGGTTAGGGGGTTGTATTTGGGAGGAGGGGTTACGGGGGTCAGGGATTCGGTGGGTTATGGATTTTAGTGTGTTATTCTCTCTCTGAGTGGTCGCTGCCCAGGTATGTAGCTAAATGGCTGAAATGGGGTGCAGTTTCTGGGCGTATGAGTATATGAAGCGGCTGCTACGATATAAGGAAGCAGTGGGAGAAGGAGGGGGAGGGGAGGACCAGGATATGGCCGGTATGAAGATACTGCTTGCAGGCGGTGTGGCGGGGTGTATTAGTTGGTTGTCAGTGTACCCGCTCGATGTCATAAAGACCCGGGTGCAGACACAGGACGAGTGCGAGGGGTTATTGGGCAACAAGAGGCTCGGCACTTGGGAGTGCGCGAAGAGCGCTTATGCTGGGGGTGGGGCTAGGGTGTTTTTCAACGGACTGGGCATTTGTATGGCTAGGGCTTTTTTGGTGTGTCCGCCCCCCCCTACCGGTAATATGATGGTGGTGATGGGTTTTGATGAGTGAGGGTTAATGATTGCTTTGTTTGCTGCTGGTATCATAGGTTAGCGCTGTTCAGGTATGTGATTCGATTCGATTTTGTCCGAGTATGATACCGATATCATGCATGATACACCACCTTCCCGGGGATGAAAATGAATGAACTAACGATAGTATCCGTAGTGGGCTATTTATGAATGGGCCTTTGAGAAGTTGAAATAGTCATTATAGTATGATATGTGTTGCTGCCAGACAAATAGAAATCTAATGGTTAATACATAACCCTCCCGCATCGTCAGGGTATAATACTACCCATAAAGTCTCGTGAAATCCACCATCCCCGTCGGCCCCGAGGGGGATTGGCGTTTTCCTGACACAGTACAAGATCAGGCCTCAGGACGTGTTGGGTCTCGTTGACTACAGACTGGTATGATATTCGCAACTCCGCTAACCTGTCAACCCAAAACCCATCCAATACCGGTAGTGGGTTTCACCAGAGCTCATGGCAGGGTATGATAATAAAGCTCAAAGCCATTCCACAAAAGGCTGGTAGGCAGCATATCCTAAACTACCGTATCCCTTTGATCACATCACACCCAAAACCGCGAGGGCAACACCTTTCATTAGCAACTAGGAAACCATAATCAAACACTTCTTACAGGCTTAGAAGAGTATTATCGTATAATACAGAAAAAAAAACATTGGAATATGAATGCCATTTGATAGACGCAGCAGCCTAGGGCACAGCTATCCCTCCACCCCAGCGCAAGAGAGCGACGTTCAACTCCCCCCGACCCGTTCCATGGAAAGCAAAATAAGAGCAATATATATATGTAATAGGATATCATTGAAAGGAAAAATTGAACAAAAACCCAATCATCTACTGAGTAAAACCTGCCCCACACTCCCCAAGGGCCAAAACACCGAAATCTAGTGCGACCAGAACTGTTGATAACACAGCACGACCCCCCTACTTCCATTAAAAATTCTCCTTGCCCCTATAAATCGATCAGTCAAGTTCACGGAGAGTAGAGGGGGGATGCCGCACCAAACAAATGAAAACCCTGGCTCGGAATACTGATTGCACTTTACGTGCAATGTCGACCCAAGCGGTTTGGGTCCACAGAAGACTAAAGGCGGCAATTAGCACATATAACTTGAAAGAATTGGAATGGTGGAAACATACAAACTCCGACTTCTGCGGGCTTGTGGATCGCTCGGATACTCTTGAATACAGTGTCCCAGTTAGGTCTTCCAAAGTTTGTAGGTGCTCGAAGGCCTGTGATAGCATCCTTCTCAGCGTTCGCGTCGTTAATCATAATATTGGTGGCGTCATCAGGCTTAATCTTGGCCGTAAGGTAGGTGTGAATTTCGATTAGATGACCAATATCCTGGGCCTCGATAGCCAGAAGCAAAGACCGGAACCATTCGAAGGAGCCAAAATCACGGCAAATCCAGAAGAAGTACACTTTATGGAGCCTCGTCTTCTTTTGAGGATAGTTACTCCTGTACCAGATACTCTTCAAGATAGATGCGAAAGGCGTGACACCAATACCAGCCCCAACGAGCACAGAGACTTCGTATTTGAAAACGTCCTCAGATGCCGATCCAAATGGCCCATCAATGTAAACTACGAGCAAAGTATTAGTAATGTTCTTCCATGCTCCTCTCTAAGGTTTCCAAGAATCATACCCCTGGGCAAGACCCTACGGATAGCAGGGTCGACATCTTCCTTGGTATTCTTGTCCACACCAATAACCCTAGACTCTCTCCTTTTAGACTTCTCGGCCCTGCCACCCCTCTTATCGATATCACATCCCAACGTCTTTCCCAATGCCTTGGTGAAGTTTCCAACCATGCGGACATGAACAGATATGTAGTCTTCCTCGGGAGCACTGGTGAGTGTGAAAGGGTGATATTGCCAAATGGAAACCTCGGGGCAGCAAAGGAAGATGTATTGCCCAGCCTTGGCCTTTGTGTGTTCCTTCTTGATCTGAATTTCCACCACATTGCTGGGATGCTCAATAACCTTGCTAATATAGGTCTTATGTTTTCCACGAATCTCCCTCTTAATCCTTTCCCCGAGATACAAGAGACCCCCAAACACCCAAAACTTCCAGAAAACACCAATACCGTCACAGAATGGTGGGCGATCCGGCTTGATCATACAGAAGGCGCCATGGAACGACCAGAACAAGAAGAAAACGAGGAACAAATGGTGAGAATACCTATCAATTGATCAGCAAAATCATATCCTATAATCCCTCCCATGTATTCGACGTACCAAAAGCGCTCAAAGTTTGCCCTACGAGGTTTGTCCATAGCAGTAACAGCCATAATCATCAAGCAGATCAACATAATATACCCAGTCCAGCCCGGACCAGAAACAAAGTTAGCTCGTAGCCACCCAACGAAACCGAGCTTCTCTTTAATTGCGAGTTGCGCGAAGTTGTTCCAATGGGCAATTGTGTGTAACCAGGAGAAGAAAACGATGGACCACGCAGTCACTATAACAAATGTCAGTAAATCGCCCCCAACAATAATCTCTATCGATTAATTCACTCTTATGGAAAGTTATATTCTTATCTATGAACAAGTCAGTCAGTGCCCGACACCCGAATTAAATTCATGGCAAGCGTACCGAATTGGATGATCCCATTGAGCGCAGTTTGGCGAGCCATAGAGATTAAGTTACGGCAAACAGCTATCCCTCCAATCAGTATACATTTCCAACACACCCACCGCAAGGCACATACGTAGCAGGATAAGAGCGACATCGACATGAAGCACGAGAGCTGCAGACCTCGCTATTGGCAGGGTAATACCGAAAACAGCCCTGGGACCGACGAGATTGTCCTACAAATGTTTAGCGCCACATCTATTTGCCTCCTAGCAGAACCCAGACCTTCAGCGTGTAATGCAAGAAGCCAAAGCCAAATACAAGCAGATGTAATAGCACGAAGATAGCGACAAAACTAGAAAGTTGTTAGCGTTGTCGTAAGCGAAGAGACGAGATAAAAGCGGACATTCGTCGGTATCCTTCGTTCACCATCCTAGACCCGAATTTAGCTCCTAAACACCTCCAACAAACACCACCAGGGTCCGAAGCACATACCAGCGGTCAATCTTCTGTTTCATAGTAAACCGCTTGTTCTCGTTGTGGGTAACATCCGGAGAGCTCATCTTGGCTGCAAGAGCCGGCCACCGAGACCGCTCCGACTGCGTCCCCGAACGCTGAATGTTATTCATGGCTATCGCCTCTTCCCGCAGTTTGGGCGGAATTTTGGCGATGGTGCGATCAACGCGCGGATGTCAGTCTAGAAATCGTTGGTACCCTGGTTATAGCTGTCGTGTTCAGGGCCAGCTGAACCGTGAAATAGGATCCAGCAAGTCGATAGAGGAAGTTTTCCGCAAGGACCGAGTATTATTTGCCCGAAACGCTCTGCGTAAATCTGGGAAAGACGACGAGCTTGCGTAAGATTTAGTGGTATACGCTGCCAGTACTTGAAGTGGAAAGTCCGGTAGTAGATCCAGCACCGCTACTGCAAATGAGAGAATGTAAAAAACAAAAAAGTTAATTATGTGCAACAGGACAGTTGCCTATGCGGAAGGAAATGGGCGAGAAGGAGTGAAAGGAAAAGCGGAACAGAAGAGGGACAGGAAAGAGAGGGGAGGGGGCGATACTAAAGGGGTAAGACAAAGAAAGAAGGGAAAAGAGAGCTGACTGAGTCGATGGGAGGAGAGGAGCTCAGGAGGAGAGGGCAGCGGGCGGGTTACTATCGGCTGGGCATGCACAGCAAACAGCAGCAGAAGCGTGATGTTCCCAAAGAAAAAGGTGTTTCCCTTATAGTACCTCTCTCTCTCTCTTTCTCTTTCTCTTTCTCTTTCTCTTTCTCTTTCTCTGTCTTCCGCCTAGTATTCTTCTCGAGTCAACCTATCTTGGTGAATATTTGGAGTCGACGGGGACCATCGTCCAACTTTTCTATTGTTCTACTGTATCTTACGAAAAGGTAAAAATCGCCTGATCATCGCCCATCAATCAATCATCCTAGGAATCCTGGATACACTCGTCGAATGAAATGTCTTTTCACGGGCAAGTCCCCTGTTCAAAATCACCCTTCCACCTACAGAATCAGAAATTGAACAATTGGATCCAGGATGATCGAATCAATTGAGACTGGCTTTGGTCAGCTGCAACTATGATGGCGGTTAAGGGGCATTTTGGAAAACCTACTTGTGCCTATCGGAGTTTCACAGGGGTTTGCTGCGAAACGCCAACCTCCAAGGCTCCAAACCCTTTTTCCTACCAAACTGTTACCGGTAAGTTACAGTGCAGTAAATAGCCAACCACAGATAACGGGATTCCACACAATCCCGCACCCAATGCTGTACTCGAGTAGCCGCATCTCGAACCATCTCAAACAGTCGAACGATTAATCGATTCACCATCGAAGAAGACATCAACCCGCAAAATTGTCCGGGGAGCGCCATAACTTAACCTTGTCGTACGAGCACAGATAAACTCTCCCTTCCCCACTCTCTTTCTCCCCCCCTCTCCCCCCCTCTCCCTCTCTCTCCCTCCCTAGAATTAATTGCGCGCAATGCTACTACTCGAGCTCCGCACTGCACACTACAAACTACGCCCTCTACGACAACTTTCGGTGCCTACTTTTACGGCGCGAGAGGATAAGAAAGAAGGGTAGGTCTATCACCCTTACCGATATTCGTACCATGAGCAACTCGCCAATTATAGTAAAAGCCAAGAGCTCAGTCATCTTAGAAGCCACAGAGTATATACTCGAGTACCGTACGAGTGGAAATTACTGGTATGATATGGGGGCTGAGTTGTGGCTTGCGTGTGGGGACGAATTTCAGGCCCTGTTTGACGCGCCATCGTTTGAAGAAACGCACTTTTTCCCATAAATATTAAATTCGCGTTTAGCACGCACTCTTTTCCCCTTCCCCTCTCCATATTGCCAAACAGTGCCTCAATGATGGTGCGAACAGGAGCGACAAAGCCACCCTTCTCACCTTACCACACCATACTCGAGTAGTGCCGGTACCTGTGCTCTACCGGTACTATAGTTGGCAGTTGTCGTTTTTTCTTGCACGTTTCCCCCATAATGATACAAGTGCCACCGAAAAAGTGAGTGCACGCGTGGGATTTTACACCAAAAACGGTCAATTTCACACACTTATTCCAGCACCAGCACCATAATTAAAAATAAGATAACTTCATAGCATGTTCAGAAAAGCTGTGGACTGCTTGACTTCTATTGAATCCTCAACTGAATTTAAATTATCTGAAGAGTAGTAGTGGAGGGAAATAAAATTTTCCTCAAAACTGCGCCAAGACCATCTTTTTTGGTGAGAAAACTGTGTCTTGGCAAAATTTGAAAGTTCAACTGCATACTGCTCCTCAGGGAATTTAAATTCATTTAAGGTTTCAAAAGAGGTTGAGTAGCCTGCAGCTTTCTGATCATTCTATGAAGTTATCTTATTTTTAATTGTGGTGCTGGTGCTGGAATGAGTGTGTGAAATTGGCCATTTTTGGTGTAAAATCCCACGCGTGCACTCACTTTTTCGGTGGCACTTGTACAAGTACCAGATGCAGACTACCGTAATGCTTACCAAGGCTTCCGGCACCCTCACGGCGAAAAGGCTTGTGTAACTTTCCCATCTCAAAACCCTGAGTCGATCAATCCAGGCACAAGCACTGTGCATGCTTGCACCTGGCTGGTACAGTAGGGTACTGTCGAGTACCGGTACGGCACTCGTATGATACCAGTACCGGAGCACTGACTTCCGCCCATTATTAAACGCGTTCGGGTAACCCCCATCCGAATCGTGGCCCCAAAACATGAGAAGCTTCAGTGCTGTTACAAACATCCCCTTGAGCCACTTCTACTCGAGTATCGTAGCGGGAAAAATGTACTCGTACACGTACCGCTGCCGGTACGATTATACGTCTCAAAAGGGGTCGTTTTCAGATGCGGGTATACGCTCGTGCAAGTCCCGGTATACCAGCGACTATCGAGAGCACAATCAAAGGGTAAAAAATGATTTGTGTTCTCTCCTCGCGAAACTCGTTTCTCCCGTGTGCGCTGTGCTGAGCTTCAGCCGGAGGCCCTAGCGCTGCTCTCCCGAAGGCAAATCGGGCTTCCAGGGTTTGCTGTGCCGGTACTTGACCACAGCATTGACATGGGACATATTGAGTGTTCCCCGTGTGTCCTTGTGGTGTTTTGGCGTTATTCGCATGAAGTTTTAGCCGTGTGATTCCGTTCATAGGCCAACACTTCAGCACTGAACCTGGTGCTTAACAATGTCACTATGCTACAGCACGCTCTGCTCTCCACAAGTACCGGTAGACCAAGAACCCATTATTGGTGCCGCTTCCCACACACACACACACACTGTCAACCATCACTAACCCTCCCACGTTGCGCATCCCACGTGCCCATTTAACCTCCTCCCCATCCCCACCCGCCAGCCCGGTCCCGAGGAGAAGAAACGAAATCAGAGCTAATTCCACGCTCTGGCGGCCCTGCTAGGAGCTCGGGAATCGGTACCGAAGGCGGATGCTGTCCTGCGGGCCCAGGCGATAAGTTAGTATATAAACCCCTGGGGCATGGCAGGAGAGGGCGAGAAGATTGGCAAATATTTGAGAAGCTGCAAGTTAGCAGTATGGGGATTTCTAGTGGATACGTCTTGGAGCCCCAATTATTCCTGCCGCTCTGGATTTCCGGATACCACCGCTATGTGGTAAAACCACATTTTGGTTTTGCCACTTTTAAACAAGGACGGGCGGGCTTGTAATCGAGCCGGCAGCGTAAGCATAGCATGTCACTCGGAAAAAATCAAATCGGATAAATGAAGCTAGAACCTTCATGAACGTTGCCCGAGCGGCGAAATCTCGGAACCAAACTGAACAGAATGCCCTAGCCCACATAGCACTCTCAACGGTGGCATGTGAGTACATACCATGATATAAGTGTCTCGTAATTTTGGCGGTGTGTGAATAACTACTGTTCAGCAAATCATATGCAGATCCGGACATTACAGTATCAGGAGGTAGTTTTCCGATTGATAGTACTTGGTAGCTATGCCCCTCGCATACCTTCGACCAAACCCGGTCTACGCGGTAATGCGCAACTATGAGTCGTGACTACACACTACTAGAGTTCTTATCTACTCCCCCCCCCCACCCGGGACATCCGTGAGACCTCTGGCCTCTGTTGAGGGGGAACAGGAATATAAGCCAGACATAGAGAGCTCTGCTCTTGTAGCCAGATACTATCGAGTGTAGCAAGGCATATATGCTGAATATTCTGGTCCGACGCATTTGTAGCGCGAGTCTATGTACAGCTAGGGAATGGTTTGTGAAAATTGCTAGTGTGGCCGCTGGGCTGGGTTTTGTCAACTCAAGCTTTTTTTTGTACGGCGGCCCATGTCTATGGAGTCTATTATTCTGCGAGATATTGTCTGTAGGGTGATCAGGCATAGGAAGTATGATAATTATATTATGATAGACGCAAATATAGGTTTTTAAGGACACTGCCCAACGCGCCAGGCGCAACTCAGGCTACCGGACAGGTTTTTATGCCCAGACATACTCGTAGAGAGGGCTGAGGTCTGCTGCACAATACCTCTAACCGCAAGGAGGTTTGACATTGTGCACAGATGTTATCTGTAGACTACCGGTAGGCCACCCACAGCTCAACGCAGCTAAATTTATCGCTATCCCAACCGACTGTATCGTAAATTTACGCCACTTCATATGATACCCGAATCCATCCCTAGGAAAAAGCCGAGAAGCTTACTCGTGAGTCAAGGGTAGCCCACTCCAGCCACTCTATATACATGACCTGCCCCACCGAATAACCAGTAACTTCTATCATAGCATCCATCACGCAATACCTGCGCCATTGTCAGTGAACCCTTTTCCCCTTGCCCTTGATTACTACTCCTAGTAACCACATGCTGTATATTTGCAAAAAAAAAAAGGGCGATTTGGTGGCGGATCTCGACTGATGTGAATTGCAGTATCATAATATTGTATAATACTTGCCTGAGTGATGGGCGGTGATTTTGGCGTAGTCTAATGGTTGCTAGCGCATACCGGTACTGTACATTCACTCTGGCTCGCTTGAAATGTCCGGCCATACAGCAGTTTTTTTCTCTAAATGTGATACCTGTTATCCCCCCCTCCCCTCTTCCAATGTCGGCGACCAGGAAACTTCTACCTTATCGAGAACCGGTTATCATACTCTGCCACGACGGCCCGCCAAGAGAGAGCCTTTCAGGGTGGCAGTGTCGGACGTCTTGAGAGGTGCCGTGCTGTCAGGGAGTGGAATGATTTGGGAACGGGTACCCACACTCGGCACTTCTACCGGTATATTATGCCGATACCGGTATCTGGAGGAGGTTGGGTCTGCAACGCCAACCGCCAGGCTTTGGGGAATGTCACGAGGCAAGGTGCTGCCCGCACGTTGGGCACTACGAGTACGATACTGTACCGCACCGGGTACAAGATCTCGGTCGCACGGTCCACGAACTGCAGGCAGGGAAAATGGTAAAGGAGGAAGGGAATTGATAAAGAGGGTTTTCTTGCTTTGTTACTAAACATATGGTGAATTTTCCTTTAAGATTGGAGACTTTTTTCCTTTTACGCGGGGGGGGGGGGGAATCCGGTCTGGGATTATGAATTGCTTTTCCTACCGTATTTAGGACATGACATGATTGACGATGATATTATTTATCTATTTAAGGGGGGGTTTCTTTTGTTTATTTAGGTTTTCTAGGTCATACTTTGGGGCGCTTGCCAAAAAAGACACCATATTCATCCGAAATTTGACAATTGGCTGCCAAATACCCAGAAACGAACCCAAAACATTACCGGTGCAAACCCCCCACTACCCGGCTGCGGTGCTGTACCGTACTCTACATGTAACTTATATATATATTACAAGTACAGTACCGGTATGATACCCCGGACAAGCTAGGGAATCAGATTTCCCTCGCGCCGGGTTTGTGACAAATGGAAAACGGCTTCTATAAACCCTAACCCACGAAAAATACCGGTAAGGTTATCATCTCATCACTCGACGCACCTGTCTGCTGTCTGCTCTCTTTCCCGATTTCCCGTCGCATGGCGCCGAACCGCTGACTGGCTGACCACTGAGTTGGCAGCTCACCAGATTCGAGCAAAAAAAAAAAAAAAATCCATTGAGGGGGGCGCTTCCGGCAGATCATGTTTCTTTTCAGACAATCACCTGGTACCGGAACCGGTCAGCAGCACATGTGCTCGAGTGCTGGTATGATACTGTGCTCGTGATTGAACGACTTTTGCGAACACCATCACTACGGTATTGCATGACACTAAGATATAAGCAAAAAAGCTGAATTTTGGCGATATGCAATAGCAGTTGGCAGCAGCTGTGGGTCTTCATAAACGTCGTTCAATTGCGGGTACCGTACTGTACTCGGACAGTGCCGGCACTGCAGTAGCAGCAACGGTGTCTTCCTGTCAACAAAACCCTCGGAGCGGTTCAATCGCTGGGGCTGAGGGAAAAAGACAAGCTTCTTCTAGAAGGAGAGACATGAGATGACAGGAAGGCGAGATTACACCCCCTTTTATTTCGTGTCGCAATATCACGGTACCGGTATTTGGAATTGGAGCACCATGCGGTACCTGTATACGCGCTTTTGTGATCAGAAGGAAAAGTGGTCCTTTTGTTTTACGGTATTTTGTTTTTCCCCGGCCGGTATGATACTTGCGGGGACTTTCTCCTGCGGGAAAGCACCAATTGCATTCACTCGCGCAAGCACTCGGTAGGTACACGAGTATGTGCATTGGGATTTAATAGGAGCACTGCCATGATTCGACTCGTAATCGCTGGAAATTTGATGCCTTTAAGGGTAACCGCGTCCTTAAGTTATGATACATCGTATTGAAGGTCCTCTCCTCTTCACCCCGTCTAAGCCTCTCTACCTGTGCTACCAGAAATCAGTGGCGGGTTAGTGTTCGAGGAAGAGGGTAAAAGCAGAAATTCCCAGGTATCGCATCACACTTGAATCTCGGCATGCCCCACCAGCAGTCTGGCGTTTTAACGGAAGGATCCCCCACCCCCCCTTTTTTTTATTCCGAACTTTATCATGCTATGGTGGCCGAGTGTCTTCTGGTGGTTAGTGAGTGGTAGAGTTCGTGTGCGTGAAGGGCGCAGTTTGGGCTGGGCCTGCTCCCGTTGCTCAGCCTCCACCCTTGTCAAACATAGAAGAGTGGGTTAGTAGTTACTATGTGTCGGCATGGCGGGGGAGAATGATTGAAAACATCCAGATGCCCCTCCTTGAACAACCATCCATCTACCTGCCACACAAACTTACCCTGATTTTATCATAATACGTTATCATACAAAACTTTCTCCGGCCCTCCGACAATCTCGACCCGAGCGGATATCTTTATTTATTTTGGCTCGCTTTTATTGACTTTCTCAGCTCGCATCTACAAACTTGAGCGAAACTCTCACCACGGTCACTTATCTTGTTCCTTTTTTATTATTTTTGAATTTGATTCTGGGACTTGACCCGATATTTCGATATTTGTTTGGTCGATTCTTAAGCAAGAGGGGGGGGGGAAACGAGTGAGGGAGGTTTCGATAGACACGCCATTCCGGATCAGTATAGCTGATTGATTTCTGCTGCTGCGGTTGGGAAAGGGTCCTCCGGGCCTACAGTATTTTTTTAATTTTTTGTTGTGTTTGTTGGGTGATTGCTCTGGCTGCTTGCAGCCTTATCTCTTTCCGTTCTTAGTGTTTGGTAGGTTTTCTTATCCAATTGATCGAGCACTCTTTTCCCCTTCTACTACCGGTATACGTTCTGCAAATTCCATACCCTCCGGATGATGGGTGCTGGTATGAGAGCAGTGCAATCTCTCTACTCTCACCCGACACAAAATATTTTGGGATGGATGGGGGGAGGTGGGTGGACGGGAGAACAGACACGCGGAAAGGGGAAAATGAGAAAGGGAGAGAAAAAGGGAGGAAGGGTATCGGGCTGCGCTTCGATGCAGCGCCTACTTTTCGCTCAGTTCTCTACCGCAGCGTTCTCACGATCTCTTTCAAATTTTTTTTTTTTTTTTCTGCCTGGAAACGGTGGCTGATTTGAGACCATCATTCTGTTAGTAAATACAACCCTCCGGCACACCGCTCACACAGGCGGAGGTTTAACTTATTTTACACACTATTCTCATCCCAATTCCAATTTCCTCAGCCCTTTACCGGCTCATTAATAGATCTGACGGGGTGTCCGTGCAGCTTCTAAGGCAAACATGTCCGGCATGGGGGCAACGTTTTATCCTGGAAAGGACGATTACATGATGCCAGACGTCGCCATCGTCTCTCCATCTCCTCAGAGGTTTGTACTAGCACTTTCATTACTACCATTTTGTTCAGATTGTTCGAACTTTTTTGTGTTCTTTTCCTTTTCATTGTTTTTCTTTTTCCCGTATCTCTCTAGCTCGACTGCGTTGTCCGGGTGTCCCTGCCACTTATTTTTTTTCACTTTTCCTTCCTTCCTTCCTTCAGCTTCTATTGAGTCTCAGGAGTGGCCACCTTCAGTAGAAAGCTAATGCCCTCCACCGCAACCAGAGTTATGCCAGAAGTTCCCGTTCAGATTGCCGACAGCTTAGAAAATCTAGAACTACAATCTCAGAACGGAAGAGCTCCTGCGGGAAATGATGGTTATATGAATAACAACAACTATCAAAACGATCGAAACTATCTTAGTAGCCAACAGTCCCGGAATAACTATTCAGATTCCTACGCGACCCCCCCACCTTCCTCCCAAGGCCACGGATCTCGTTCGATGAGTGAAGAGCACGACAGTCGATCGAGCTATGGAGCTTCGTCATACCATTCCTCGATAGCCGAAGACTACCTGGGGGGGTTCCAGACAATCGAAGAGCCTTCGTTTTCGCCGTTTCCAAAGCTCGTCAACCCTGGTCCAAATATTCCACCAACGGATGAAGAGAAGGGTGACCAGATCGAGGGAGCTCGCTTGGCGGTGCTATCCTCGAATGATCCGGAAATGCAGTTGGTGTGGGCACAGGACGCATTGAGTTATGTTGAAGTTGGCATGAACTACCTTACTCGGATCGCGGAACCTCCCGGAACCCGACCGCAAACACCCACAGTTGAGCACCAAATCAAAGTAGATGCTTTGAGTGTCGTGACATTTTTGGCCGACCAACACCATCCACGGGCAGAATTTATGCGGGGGAATTGGTTGGAGTTTGGAAAGTTTGACTATAGGAGTGATAAGAAGGAAGCTTTCAGATGTTATGCTCGATCTGCGGAAAAGGGATATGCTCGTGCGGAGTACAGGATGGGGATGCAGTATGAAAACTCTAATGAACCCATGAAGGCGATTAAGCACTACAATCAAGGAGCAGCATTGGGTGATTCAGCTTCGAATTATGTCGGTCAAGCTCACACGTACATGGGGTGAACTATTGCTAACCCCGTTCTATAGAGACTTGGAATGATGACCTTATTGGGACAGCATGGCCAAAAGCAGGATTACGCCAGGGGTGTTCATCTTATCCGACTTGCGGCTCAAACAGCTGATGAAAATGCTCCCCAAGGGGCTTACGTAAGTGAACATATAAATTTCCTTCAGTATGGTCATGTTTCCGGCGATTGACGTGTCCTAGGTTTATGGTATGTTGCTGGCCCGGGAATTACCAGGGATTGAAATTCCAGAACTATTTTTACCCCTTGATATTCGGCAAGCGAAGGAAATGATTGAGAAGGCAGCATTCCTTGGATTCGCAGTATGTAACTCATTATCCTGAATTATGCATCGCGCTGCCACTGATAATTTCAGCGTGCTCAACTCAAAATGGGAACTGCGTATGAATTGTGCCAACTTGGTTGCGATTTTAATCCGGCATTGTCTCTTCACTACAATGCATTGGCCGCTAGGCAAGGTAGGATGTTGGTTCTTGTTGGCACTCGAGCCACCCACTAACGTTAGCAGGTGAGCCTGAGGCGGATATGGCCATTAGTAAATGGTTTCTTTGTGGTCACGAAGGTGTTTTCGAGAAGAACGAAGAGTTGGCATTTCAATACGCCCAGAGAGCGGCATCGGCTGGACTCGCCACAGCTGAATTCGCACTCGGATACTTTTACGAGATTGGAATGCATGTTCCGGCTGACCTCAAGGAAGCTCAGTTGTGGTATGGAAAGGTAAGATAATACCTACGAGATGCTAGATTAGATCTGTGTTTTTTTTTTTTTTTGACTCGGAATCAGGCTGCCGCGCATGGAAACAAGGACGCCAGTGGGCGTATAGAGGGTATCTCACGATCAAAGACCCTGTCTCGAAAGGATCATGAGAGTGTTGCTATATCAAAGATAAGAGCTCGACATGCCTCTCAGAGGCGAGTGGTTAATCCGCTTACTCAGAGGCGCCACTCGGTGGTTCCACCTATTATCAGTCCCATTGAGGAAGCTGTAGACATGCCCGATCCTGCTGTTCCTCCCGGCGGCAACTACAGCTATCCACCAGGGCCTCCACCAATGCAAGAGCCTCCCCGGCCGTTGGTGAGGCAAGGTACGATGCCAAATGTTAATACTAGCTTTATTGCCCCAGATTTAGGCCAGAGTTATTTGAATCCCGGCAATGGGCCATTCTCTGCTGTCCAGCCTCCTGTGAGGCCTGGAACCGCAGTCCCATATCCGGTCCGACCAGGCTCCGCGGGATCTGGAGCCCTACCCCACGCTAGGCCAATGTCTGCGGTTGGCTACGGTTAGCAGTCCCGCGTGTCCCCCAGAGTTCAACTTGCTGACAGACGTCCATTCTTAGCTATTGGAGGCCCAGGTGCGATTCTTCCTGCAGGGACTTACCCTGGAGGCCCCCCACGACCTTTCACTGCCATGGATAATCAAGGGCGAAGGCCTCCTCCTGGAGGGAGACAACAGCAACCTTATCCAACTGTTGACGAATATCCCTCACCTCAGGGTCGCCAGAGCTTAGGCTATCCAGGAGGATTTAATGGAGAGTCAGTTCCTCATATTAATACACCTAAGCCATCCCAGATGCACGGAAACCAAGGAATTAAACCACCCGGAACTCCCATTGATATCGGATTTGAAGCGCCTGCCCCTAGACCAAAACCAGCGAAATCTCCTGCTCCAAGCACTATGGGAGGGCCGAATAGGAGGAACTCTGGCGCTGCCGGGGACAGGAGGCCTGGGAGCTCGCTTGGTCCTCATGGCCAACAACGACCACCGAACCAACAGGGCCCTCCGAACAAGGCGCACGGAAGCCCACAATTTGGCCCCACCCCGGGCCCTCCATCCCCCCCAATCAACACTTCACATACACCAAGGCCACCTCCGTCCAGTGCTACTCCCAAACCACAGTCTGCGCCACTCCCAAAGCCACCGGGCAAAGGACCCAAGACGTTTGAAGAAATGGGTGTTCCCCAACAGACCAAGGAACAGGATTGTGTAAGTATTCCTCAGATCTGACGGCACGCTCTTTTCCACCCGACTGATAGATTTCGTGCATGCAGGTTATCATGTGAGGTGGTAATATGGACTATCTATACTTTCCGATTCCTTGGCCTGCTTCAACTATAATAGATGACTCGGTTGCGTTTATATGTACATTTTAAAAGCAAAAACAATCTGGATGTTGAGAGAAGGCCAAGACGGGCGGAATAAGTTAAGGTGACAGCGGGCGTTTTTACTTTTTTTTTTTACTCTTCTACCTTACCGTACGATACTCACATACCATCCTAATATTATGTTTTTCCCCCTTTTTTTCTCTCCGCCACCATTTCCTTATTCAATACCTGGTTCATGCATTTCCATTTATCTTGCCTGAAACTTGATACTTTATGGTCAATATATATATCTATTTTTTTTCTTTCCTTTCCCTTTTTCCCTCTCTTTTTTTCGTAGTCAACTTGGTGTTTTTTCCTCTTTTTCTTCTCTTCTCTTTCTACCACACCTTGTTCCATTGGTTGGTTATATCTGGTCCTTCCACCCACCTATTCACTCAACTCACTCCCGTGCTACTCCGGGAAAGAGAAAGAGAGAGATTACAAAAGCATTGTTGTACTGCACCTGCTGCAACTCGGGACCACAGTCAATTAATCCCAATCAATCAATCAATCAATCGCAACCTTTGCCCCTTTTTTCTTGTACTATGTGGCGAGAATGAAAGCAGAGAGAAAAGAAGAAAAAAGGAAAAACAAATTATAGGCATACCGTCACTACTACCGCCACTCCTAGGCAAGGGGAATAATAATAATAATGGCCAACCAATTTGGGAACGACGTTTTATGGTACATGAATTTCAGGAAAGGGGGAGTGCGGTGCGGCGCGGTGCAATAGTAGAGTACTATAATAGGATACAAGCAGGTAGGACAAATGAAATTAGGTGAGATGAATGGGCGGACAGCCGGATGGATGGATGTGATAAACAGACAGACAAACGGTAAATTGGCAACATAACGTAACTTGGAGCAAATTAAGAAGAAAAAAATTGAATTTGACCCATCAAGCCGAGAGAGAAGAAAGGGAAGGGAAGGGAAGGAAGGGGTAGAAAGGAAAAGAAAAGAAAACGAAAAGACTAAACTCCGCTTTTCCACCATCATCGACCGACCAAGCAAGCATACCCATTTGACTATGGAATACCAGTAGACTACCCATCCATATCCAAATCAATAGCATCGGGGTTAACCTCCGCGCTCGTAGTCGTAGCCACATTCCCAATAGATCCTTTAATCCCCCCGCCGTCCTTCGCCGCGACGAATCCCGGGGGCGCCCTGACCTCCCGCTCCAACGCCGCCATCGCATCCCCCCTTTCGTTCCCCGCCTCCTCATCACTCCCACTCCCCGCGCCGCCACCACCACCGCCGCCGCCAGCCTTCGCTTGGCCGCGCGCGAGCGCTTGACTGGCGATGAAGTTGACGTCGGTGTTGTACTGCGCCTGCACACTCCTCTTGATCCTGAGCATTTCCTTGAAGGTGTCTTCGTTCCCGTGCTGGATTTCAAATGCTTCCCATTTGGTCCAGAACTGCGGCGAAATTCTTGGATCACAGAACTGCGAGGCGTGGCCGTAGATCGCCCTCGCTCTGTCGATTTCTCCGAGACGTCGTTCCATCTCGGCAAACTTGAGGCACATCTCTTTCGCCTCGCTGTCTGGTAGCGCTTCTATTGCGCGCTCGTAGATGGGTCGGGTGGAGGTCAGACCAAAGTTTGAGGCGGACTTTGTGATGTAGAAGTCGAACATTTCGAAGCGGTCTTCGTCTGCTACTGCGCGGGTTGCGCGCTCGTAGATGCGCATTGCATGCCGGGCTAGGCCGCGCTCTTCTTCGAGGTTGCCGTACATTAGATAGAGAACTTGTGCGAACTTGGGGGGACAGTTTTCGACGGCTTGCTCAAAGAGGTCACGGAGTCGTTCGATGTCGATTTGGCGATTTACAGCTTTGGTCAGGTAGAGATTCCAGAGCTCAAAGGCTACGGGGTAGGTGAAGAGGTCGAGGCCGCGCTCGTAGACCTAGTTTTTTGTTAGTTTAATTGATATCGATGGATAATGGAAGGAGGGGTACCTTGAAGCTCTCTTCAAAATACTTGTTCTCCTCAAGAAGAGTAGCATAATTTACAACAGTCTGCGGAGTAGCAATCCGAAGCTCGAAGATCCTCTCGTAAACTCTCTTTGTCTCCTCAAGCGTGCTTACACTTTCCACGAGATCAACGTAGAAACTCCACAACTTCCAGCTCTTATGCACCCTTTGCTGCGGTGTCAGCGTTTCGTCAAAATAATCCACCGTGCTCCTCTTGGGCGATTGAGTGGCTTTCGCCATGATCTTGACCGCCTCGTCGAAGTTGTCGTTACGCAACTCCAACTCTGCCCATTCAACCCACATTTCCGCAAGCTCTTGGACAGACTTGAACGGAACCCGAACAGCCTTTTCCATAATCATACGTGCCTGTCTGATATCCCCATGCTTCTCATAAAACTTGGCATATCCAGCCCACAGGGAGTGGAATTGGCCAACAGCCTTCTTCGGGTTCACGGCGGCTACTGCATCAGTATACGTTTGAACAATCTGTTGCTTGTTATCGCCCCAGAGCGCAACCCTCTTCTCCCATTCAATGACGTTATTCGGATTCTGCCTTAGGAGAACGTCGTTAACCAGGAAAGGTCGTCGATCCATCAATTGCTCGAACCGCATCAATCGGATGTCCAGATCGAAATCGGCATCCTCGCTAACAATGCCCTTCTCCTGCCGCGCAGCAGCCGCTTCCATCAAGGTCCCGATAACAGATTCCTCGAATTCAGTGTACGAGTCGAAGATCTGGGTAAAGTCCCGGACAGTCATAACGGTGGTGACGCCCTCCTCGAAAGCGTCTCTTGCCTACATAAAGGAATCAATAATCAATCCTTCAACAATTCCAACCATCCGATTCACATACCCTCTCGAAGTCGCCCTTAGTGATCCAATAGGTGCCCAAACTAGTCCACAATTTCCCCCGCTGATCACTGAACTTTCCGATCCCACTCCGCACAATCTTCTCCACGTCAATGCCCTTGATCTCACGAGCGTGGCTGACCAACAAGTCGCATAGCTCACTCCACATCTGAAAGTGGCTCTTCCCAGCCTTTGACCGAAACTTAGGATTATCCAGTACCTCGATCCACTTTTGCGCCGCCTCCTCGTATTTCCCCATCTCAGCGAGAAGCTCAATGAATTCCTCCGCATCCTCAGGGTGAACCTGCATGTACCGTTTCCAAATTCTCACAGCCGTCTCTCCAGAAGCGGAATTGGCGAAGGGCAGGTAGAGTGCCCAGATACGACTATGTTGGGTGAGCGGTAAAGCCCGCAGGGCACGGTCGAAGGTTCGGCGGGTCTTGGTAACGAGACATTGTTTGAGCAAGAAGGACAGGTAGTCCGTCCAGATCCTAGGCATCTTGTTGAGAAGGATGAGAGACCGTTCAAAGCAATCATTGACCTTGTTATACTCAGCCTGGAACCGTGCCGGATTGAGGGAGCACACGTGCTTGACCCTTAAATCGAGATACTAAAAACCTTCCAATGAGAATCTCCATTACATTACGACCAAACAACTCGCACCACCGCCACACAACAAACAACACCCGAACAGAAACAAACACTGCAGAAAAAAAACCAATCGAAGAATCAAGAAACACATACCATTTTCCAAAGTTTGTATGACCTAGGCAACGCTTTACAAGCCCTCTCGAAGACAAACACCTGCTCGTGAATACCCCCAGTCTTGGCCTTATATTCTAGATACCTCAACCAGGGCTTCAAGCTCGAGTACGGATCTCTCAAAATCTCCTGCTCATAATGGGCATCCTCCTCCGAGATAAGGTACAAATCGATAGTCGTAGCAGCACCGGGAGTAGTAGCAGAAGTAGAACCCTTGAGTACGCTGTCAGGATGAGATCGTTTGCTGACAAGCATGGTTGTAGTTGTCGAAGCAGAGGGCGAGGAATCGACTTCCATTGGCGCAAGAAGCCCCCCGGGCATCGAATGGTTATTTTTCTTTGCGTTGTTGTACGTTTTCCGTGGAAGACGAAGAAAAGCTGCCCCCCCCGAAGAGTCTATCCTGTGCCCCCCCAAACTCGACTCGCCCGCCTCGCGAAAAGAGCGCGGAGAATTGATTCCTTTTTTCCTCCTCCTCCTCCGTCAATAGCCCTGTTCGATATGAAGGAAAGGAGGGAGAGAGAAAGAAGGGGGAAAAAAGTCGCCAGGTCCGTCTACAGACCGCGTCCCATGGAAATTGACGAATATCGATTCAAAACGGTTTTCAGCTTCTGTCGATCTTTCCGTCTCCTTCCCGCCCAACAACTCCAATCTCCCTTCCTCCTCTCTTGTTTCTTCTCTCCCGTCCTTCCTGTGCTTCCGTAGCGGGAACGTTAGAAAGGGGGGGTGGAAGGAACAGTATTATCGGAGGTAAAGGGCTTTGAAAAGGCTGTAAGGAAGGAGGGGAAAGAAAGAAAAAAAATCGGAATAATGGAATGGGGGAGCGTTGTAAAAGCTTGGTGGATGGGGAGGTGGTGGGGGGAGAGGAGGGGGGAGAGGAGGGGGGGAAGAAAGAGAAGGAATACCGGTAAGTTACTGTGTATTGCAGGACAAAAAATAATAATTATGGAAGCCTTGGGATGGATGGATGGTGAGTTATGATACAAGTACGAGTGCCGTATCATACTAGTATGATAGATTTACCCAGATGGAGACGTGAAACGCAACGAACGAATTCAACGAAGAAGCAAACCCAAGTTCTAGAATCCTGCTCTGACGTCCAGTGCTAGGTAGGGCATTACCATAATACTATTATCATAATATTATCAGCCAAGCAAAAATCACCCTACGGCACTGTATCGAGGACTCGAGTGCCACTAATTTCATTTGTCATACCATACGAGTAAGTATCCGGACACCCGAACGCCGGCACACCAAAAGCACTGAGCTCTGGCGCCAAGGTGTCCGGATATCTCTAGGGTTGGTGAGTGCTAGAGTGCCCTGGCTTACGGGCACATTGGCGCTAAGGTCACGGGACTTTGTGAGATGAGTACCGGTAGAACATTGCCATAAGCCGGTATGAGCGTTGCTCTGCCTAGTAATAGTAATTAGCACCGGTGCGGTAAGATACCTTTACGGGATGGTAGCTGCGCGGAGGAACGCGCCTTGGCTTTGCAGGAGCAGGTGTCGTGACAACAACGCAACGATTAGTCTAATAAAAGAGCTGCTACAAGCACCTCAATCGAATGTGAATCACACGATAACCCAATTCCCCCCCCCCAATCGAGATATCGCCTTCCTCCAAACACGCCAAACGGACAAATAGATGGGGAGAATTGAACAAGAAGCCGGTGCCACTTAAGTAATGACATAGGAATATTACCCTACATCACTACGTCTGGGTACAAGTGCGTCTACTCGAGTATACCGCCCTAGACGGACCGGAAACCCAAGCTTGAAAGGCTCCATCCGCCCACCCATCCAGCACAGCACAGCGGCCAATAAAAGCCACGCCTCAGCAATTCTATGCTTTCTATCATAGGCACAGGTGACTTACAGCTTAGTTAGGCCTGACGCAAAAAAAGGCTTCCGGCTATATAAACCCGGTGTCAGCCAAACCATCCTACCTGTCGTTACCTGCCCGTCACTCGCCGACAATTTCAACACAAACACCAGACCACAAGAAAAAAAAGAAAAAAAAAGAACCCCGCCGCCGCCCGCCCGCCCGCTGTCACCGCCCCATCAAACAAACCCGACCGAAGCACCACCAAACCCTCCAAGATGTCAACCATCTCCTCAGCAATAACCTGGACCCTCCAACGCCTCTCCAACAACTCCCCACCACCGCCCCCAAACGGACCACCGCTCTCCGAAAAACCCCCAACACGAACCCCAACGCCCCTCCTCCCCTTCCAACCTCCACCACTCTCGCCGATATCGCTAACCGGCTACTCCCCGAGCACAACCACACGACTAATGAGCCCGGACCTGGCGGAGGAAATCCGGATACTACTACCGCCACTCCTTCAACTGCACGAGACCTGGTCGCTACGGTACTCGCTGGAGCAGCACGGGGTCAGCCTCTACACCCTGTACGACAGGACGGGCACGGGCGCAACGACCGGAGGGGGGTACGTGCTTGCGGTCCGGGACTCAGTCGGCGGGGTAAGTTTTCCCCGTCCGCGGAGCGAACGGGTAGCTAACGCGCTGTGGAACAGATCTTCGGCGCCTTCCTGAACGAACCGCCCAAGCCAACCGGTCGCTACATTGGCACGGGCGAGTGCTTCCTGTGGAAGTCCTCACAAGCGCCGCTTAGGTTTCGGGCGTTTCCCTATAGCGGGATTAATGATTACTTGATTCTTGCGGACGGGAATTACTTGTCTGTTGGTGGCGGGTATGTTCATTGTTCCCCCCCCGCTGCGCTGAAGGGGAAAATGACTGATTTGTTGTTGTCCACGGACGGAACAGGGACGGCAAATACGGCCTCTGGCTAAACGATACCTTTGATAAGGGTCTTAGTCAAGCGTGTGAGACGTTCGGTAACGAACTACTTAGTGAGGAAGGCGAGAAGTTTGAGGTTATTGGGGTGGAGGTTTGGAAGGTCGGGTGATGCTATGTTTCCGGGTTATCTGATGTGGAAATGGCGTTATCGTTCTTTTTCTTCCTCTTCTTTTACTATTACTATCGCTCCGTCTTGTCCATCTTGCCCATCCATTCTTAATAGGCACGGAGAAATGCCATATCATAAGAAAGCAAGGGAAAAGAAAAAAAAAAAGATAGATAACAATCTACTCAATCCTCCCCCCTCCACTCAACTCATCTCAATCCAGAAACCCCACCCCGTAAACCCTAGTGATACCATACTCGAGTACAGTATGATGCATACCACTACAGTACCCCCACATACCGCCACCACAAACCCCTCGCCTGCAAGTAGCACCCCAAAACCATCGCCAAACCTCGCAGTCCCGTATGAAACACTGTGAATCCAAAACTCTCTTGCATTAAAACTCGACCTCGTGTTGTCCCGGGTCGCTGGTTGTACCGGACGGACGGACAGATTCTCTGTTGGGTTCTGGTCATCCGGGATAGAGAGGCGCCACCGTACTCGAGCGCTTGTGGATCATGATCTATGCTACTAGAGTGCATTTACGCCGGAATTTGCTTTTCCCGTGGGCTCATGCTTGAGGGAGGTATGATAAAGGGTGGACGGCGATTGGGAGGCTGGTTTCGGGGGTGGGTTTGGTCGGGGCGTACCGGTAGCCCAGTACCGTACAGGCCAAGAGGGGCATGGTATCATAAATTACCACACATGCGGTGGGCATGATAGGAGAATAGTGTTGTCGTCGCGGTTGGCTGGTGTTCACAGATCATCACTCGGGTTCTGGGCCGCAGGCCGCCACTCGCTGTGCGCCGCCTTGTCCCCCCCCTTTCTTTTCTGTGGTGCTGGCGGATGGGATTAGCGACGCATGGCACTTGCGTGATGGTTTTGAGCCACAGTGGCGGCCTAATAGTTTGTGAAGATTTCATGTGCTATCATTAGACTCGTGGTATGCTACACAGGTTATTATAAAGTTATCTACTACCGTAGTTCCCAGCGTGTACGCGATGCAATAGAGATATGCAAATACCAAGAGTACCGGCAACAAACCTAAACCGACTACAACTGTGGTTACCGCCGGTGGGTTTCAACCCCCCCAGACAGGGAAAGTGCGCAACAAACTATTCCGAAATCAGCTTTTAGAAAAAAGAAAACGGGACCCAACCCAACCAACAAACAAGTTTCCGTTACCAGTGGCCAGCATTAGAGTCAGAGTTTCTCTCGTTACGGGTCCCTTCATCTATGGGCGGGGAGCTTGTCCTCCCTAGAAGAATTGGATCCGGTAGGCCGCCCTTGTCCCCCTCACGGCCAGTCCAATCCAAACGCTTGAGCTCCTTGGGGAGATACTCTACGGCAACCTGAACCGGGGGAAATGCGCACCAATTCTGGACTCCGCCAAGTCTAGCCCTAAACACGTCAAGATCCGAGAAACCGCTATAGGTAGGCTCGAACCCCTCCACCAACGTTTCGGGGGGCCAAGCATCCTTCTCCTCGTCCAGGGATTTTCTGGGCCGATTGGATCGTCTGCCACCATCTTTTGAGGCACGAACGGTAAAAGGTGGGGCACGAGGATCGAAGGTACCTTCCGGTAGATCCATCCAATCAGCTCCCTGCCCCGAATACCTTGTATCGGGACTCCCCACACGAACCTCTCTCCTGCCACTTTCGTTGAAGATTGAGATTTGTTCACCTGAAGAAAACACACTAGGATAGAGGGGCATTACCTCCTCCTCTTGTGCGAAAGGGATTGGGTTCAAATGCTGGAGCGTAGTGAAGCTATTTTTTAGAACACTAATCCCAACACTCCCAGTGCGGATACTTCGGCCTCCGAAGACTTCGTTACCACCAACGCATTCGGCCACACCATCTTCATTTGAGGATTCAGCTGTACGTGGTTCGTCGGTTCCGGTCACCAGTTCGTCGTCATCCGGTTCATAGCATGCTCCGGCACTCGACATGGCGTGAATGGTTGATTGACTAGAAGGCCTATTCGAAACATTAGTATTTTTTCATATAGATGCCAAGAGAGTGATGTACTAGCCTGCCATTAGGATCGCTATTGTCGGTATTAGAATGGTGGGGGGGTGCAAGAGAATTGATCCCATAGAATGAAATATTCTCCTTACTTGCAGAGGCCATCCCTAGAAGAAGGGGAATGGCTTCCTCCCTCGAGGAATCGAACCCATCCTCGGAGCCGAACCCATTCATACACATCAAACGATCAATGAACAAATCAGCCTGGTAACACCCGGGACTTATGGTCACCAGCCCTGGCTTATCGAGTCCAATAACATCATCCAGAGGTTCCCCCAAACTGGTAAAGGTAAGTCCGGCAACGATAGGGTCGCCCGGAGCCAGCCTCTCAACCTTCCCACCTCCATGGCACAAGTAGACGACAGAACCCCTCGCCATAGTCCCCCAGTCAAACTGATAAGTTATAGATTCCGCTTGGTGGCGGAAGACCAAACAAGACTTAGGAATATAGCAGGTAGCAGGAAGACCGCTCCAATAAAGGTACCTCTCAGCAGGGACGTTGCTGAGAAAGTACCACCTGAAGCCCAGGCTGTGCTCGTTACCAACATCTGCCTCGCGGCTGTCGACCCGATCATGCGGGCAGGGGTCCGTTTCCTCCTCCGAGCCGGCACACGGTTCGCCGCTAGCTAATCCAGAGGATGGGTTTGCCAGGGAGTTGATTTCAGGATTTGCTACGTCAGCTCCTGCGATACGAATGGGGAAATCAGAGGCCGATATTCTGATATTTTCGGGCCCAGTGACGATAATACAGTGGATGATGTCGGCCCTCGATCCATCGGAAAGGTACCTTTTCACGCTTGTGGCTGCATAGTCGAAAGTAGGCATTGTGTAGGGATGAAGTCCAACACCAAATAGAGAATCTCCTTTGGGAAAAAGGGGCAGGTGGGAAAGCAAGGAAGCGAGAAAAGGGTATTGACTAAAGTGTTCTGTACTGCAAGGCGAGAGATGTAACGAGGTAGGAATCCCCCAAAATTGTAATTTGGAAAGGCGACAATATGAGGAGCTCTCGACCGGCAGATTTTCGTTGAAAGTCGATGCAGGAAGGCAGAGCAGGTGTGGAGGTGTCCGGAAGGAAACGGTGATGATGTTTGTGGAAAGCCACGACGCCAGGCCTCCCACGGCCATAGAAGCCCTCACGAAGCATTTTTGTCGCAGAGACAGGTCTTAGGTTAGAACATTGACATGTCCAAAAGATTGGGGAGATGTTGCCTCCAACATTTTGTACTCAGCTATACATCACGACCTTACCACCCCAAACGGTTGTGGTGTTTTTGTAAAACCTGTCAGCGCTATCCTTTCCTCATCCGTCTCAGCCTATCATAGTAGCCCATTTGAAAATATATATAGAAATCCGACACACAATCCCACTCAGCACAAGACCGGCGGGAAAAGGCAAGACAGATAACGCAGCCTCCACATTGTCTACTGGAGCAGATAAATTCAGCAGGATAGTACGGTGGAATCCTGTATTGTGGAATACTGTACAGCACTGTACCATCCTGCGCAGTACTGCAAGCCACATATAGGCGCAGTAGATCAACGGTGTCGATGCATCATAAATCTGAACGACACCTCGATCCGCATTAGTGCTGTACCTACTTCTTTGACAATAATATTATGATATTATATACACACACATAATGCTGAAGATTTATACCGACATTCTACCACACGCTGATGTGAAACCAACCAACCTTGACTCGCACCCGATCGCCTCGGCCATACATAGACTCCAGTCAACCTACCAGAGACCATCATAAAGTATATAATATTATAATGGCATTATTATATATAAGAAAAATCTTAGCTGAAAGCAGATACAACCTCGCTCTACGGCCGAGGCATCAGAACCAAGCAGCGCCGATTCCGACCCAAAGAAAAATCACCCCGGACCCGCAGTCCAGAGAACCCAAACGAAGTTACATAATGACTGCGATACTCGTATAGTGCCATAGTAGCGAAGACAGTCATACCCCAGCGTCCCGGATCTTAACAATCCGGATACCTCGTTGTCTCGTATGAAACTCTGTGAGTCCCGAATCTCTTTACACCAAAAACCCGACCTTGTTGTCCCGGATCAATCGCTATACCAGAACAGCGGGGTGTGACCGTAGGGGGGGGGGCACGGCAGTAATGAAAGGAGGAACTACTCAAGACGAACAGGTTACAGAGAAAGCAGCCACCTTTACGGGCCCCTTCCCCGATTATACTCGAGTAGAATACCGGTACTCGAGTAGCCAAATTCGTAACACCCTCATGCAAGTCCGAGGAAGAATGGAAGGGAAAAGGGAGGAGAGGGGAGGGAAACCTAAAGGAAAAAAAGGAAAAAAAGGAAAAAAAGGAAAAAAAAAGAGGGAAAATCTCCCGTTGATCTGTGCTCGCTCACGTCTCTCTCTCTCTCTCAGCTCCCCTCGTTTTCGAACATTCGTGCTTGTCCCTCCTGCCTATTTTTCTGGCTGGCCTGCGATGTTCCGCAGCCCATTGTGTATTTTTGCGTAATCCTTCTGTGCTCTACAGGCATTATGGTGTACTTGAGTAGCCATCGTACCGTGCCGACAGTTTGTTCTTTGTGGCTGTAGCCATTATAAAGGTCCGGTTGCTCCCTGCCATTCCGGACAGCCGAAATCCAAAGAATCCATCCGCTACAGCGGGTGATCCGGGACGACAAGCCAGGCTTTGGCATGAAGAAATTTGGAATTCACAGAGGTTCGTACGGGACAGCGAGGTATCCGGATTATCGAGATCCGGGTGTACAACATAAGCAAGCGAATCGTGCTACGGACATCGTAACGATGATCAGACCTTTCAGGAAAACTACGGCTGCATGCCGGACTGTAAGAAGCTGTGCACTGTACTCGAGTACTCGAGTATATGACATTTTATGGGAGATAACAAAAACCTTTCCCCTGAGTCCCCCTCTCTTCCCCCCTCCCACTCTTTTTTCCCGCCCTTCCTTCCCAATCTCCTTTTGTGACCACGCAGTACAGTACTGTAGAGTGCTGTACTCGTACAGATGTGATGAGGTAAGGAGGTCCATTCTGCCTACAGTAGGCGAGGAGCGTATTTATTTATTGTTTCGGTACCCTGCTTTATGTATGCTTCGTACTGCACGAGGACCGGTACTCCATAGCGATACTAAAGCTCGGATTGGTCAGGCCCAAGGTGTAGAGTGCTGTTGTCGGTATGATACCAGCATCGCTGATAGGGTATCAACCTATCGATAGAGATGCGGTTAGATGTGTGATAACCAGCCAATTCTTCCATCTTGCTTGACCCTTGCTGCGTGTCTAAGGGGTTCCCCACGGAGGGGATACCGGTAGGGATCCTCTCTCCCTTTACAAAAGGACTCGACCGAGACCGGAACCAAAGCTACGGTATTTTTTGGAAACTGTATAGCAGTTAGCATCGCAATCCAGGCATGCCCAAGTGCGCCCCCCCAATTGTCGATTTCTGGTAAGTCCGTCTGAGGGGGCCCGGGTCCCGTGGTTGTTTGCATAGAATACGGCTACTGCACGCGTCGGCTTTTCATTTTTTTCCCTTCTCACTGCTCTTCTGATTCTCAGTGCCGTTTTTCACCAGGCGGGGGGAGGGATACCCATGTACTCGAGTAACTGCAACCTTGGGGGGCCAGCCGTGTCGTTTCCTTTCCTCACTCTTTTCTTTTTTTTCCTTTTTCCCTTTTTTTTCCCCCTTCCTTGCTGGGCCACCTAGTACGGTAGGTGATGGGGTCACTGCAGCTCGCCGGACCAGTGGGACAAGCCTAAAAAAAGATATTCTGGTCCCGACAGAAAACGGTGGAAGAAGGTTGAGCTGGTCAACTTGAAGTTACTCGAGTACTCCGTGACGATTGTCGATGTGCGATATCGAATTGACCAACTTGTCATATGGAAAACCTGTTGAGTCTGGTCGGGCTGAGATCTAGGGATTCAATTTGGCACGGGGAATTTTCGTGGTAACCGCACTGCAAGCGTTGGGAAACAACGTGATTGAAATATTATATATCTCGTAGCAATTATCACCGTGCCATTTTTTATTTTTTTTTATTTTTCCTTTTCTTTTCCTGCCTTACTCGTATGCTACTCGAGTACAGTGTGGAACATGGCGTTGGGGGAGTTAATTGATGGCTTGATGGTTGATCCATGATAAATAGCGGGTGGGTGGGGGATTTCGGGTTGTGAAAAGCTCCTCAACCCTGATCCATCCTGGAATGGAGGGACGGGGACGGACGCTTCTACGCTGCATGGCTGCACGGTCGAGGTCACAGTTTTGGTGCACTGGCTGCTTGGATGGGTTAGCTTTGTCTTGTCCTCCCTCACTCCCCAGTCTATGCAACGGTAGACTAGACTATTATGCTCTCGCCTTACTCTCTCATCCCAGCACTACCAGTGCTTGGCAGGACGGACAAAGTGTGGGAATATCGGTATACAGAGCGAGTATGAGTGATGGTACAGTACGAGTTGTGAACCGTCCCTCTTTCGCTCTGTTTCTCCTTGTGTTCTTGTGTCCATATATATACCGTGCCGGCTATCTGTTTCTCTCAAAGAATGCGTCTGCCGTGCTTGGACGGTGAATGTGGTTCATATGGAGGGGTTATGGGGGGCGTGGGATATATATATGTATTATAATACAGTACCGGTACTCAAGTACTTGGGTACAAGATAGGGTAAGGATTGAAGCAAGGTCTCTCCTGTCACGTACATTTGGCAACCACTGCACGAGTACAGTACTGTAAATATTCTGCACCGCGCGGTACTGTCGCCTCTCGCTGCTGTGTTCCTGCGACTCTTGCGCTACTTGATCTTTCGCTCCATGCTGCCCGCTGCTCGCACAACCGGGAATGAGAGTACGAGTACTCGTATTATACAGTAGTAGGCACAGCACATTACCATACCATAACATAGGAAGGGGAAGTCTATAGAAAGGAAGGAAGAAGTGGACGAGGATACTTGCACATTATCCATCTGACCAGACAATCAATCACCACCACCACCACCGTCATCATCCTCTCTTCAACCTCATCACCCTCTCTCTCCTCCCTTCACTGCTCCCCCCCGAGGAATACCGATAACTCGTTCTCTACATCTCCCTTCTCCAACCCGCATTTGACCAAACCCCTCCTTTCTTCCCTGCAAACCTTTTCCTTTCTTTTCGCTCCACACATACTTTTTCTTCTAGCTTAGTTCCTACCTATCCACCGGTATCACTGTAAGGCTGTCCATTGTTGATTTTCACAGCCTCCCCAGTCCCTCTCAACTTTCTCTTCATATTCCCCCCCCCTTCTCTACCCTTTCCCCCGTCCTTTGTCTGCCATCTCTCTCTCTGTCCGTGTGCGTTTCGTCTCACTCTGCCCTTCCTCCCTTTGGCCGCCCCTCGACTCGGGAAGGGCCCTCCTAAACCCACGACCTATAACCACTGGCGACGCAAGCACCGACAGAACGCCCTCACCCACTCGAAAAAAAAATCAATACATAATAGACCAACCGCTTACCATCTCTTACTCTTGCTCGGTCCCCTCACTCACATATTTACTCCCCCTGCCCACACTAATTCTTTCTCACCTCACTCAATTGATTCTCGCCACTTTCATACAGAATCCTGCCGGCACTTACTTGATCCCTTCCTTCCTTCCTTCCTTCCCCAAGGGTTAATTCACCCTAAATCCATTCCCTTTATAATAACATCGACCAACCATCCCACCTTGTAAAACTCTCCCTCCCGCTCCATCATTCATTACCACCACCCCATCACCGGAGCACCTATCATTCATACCCCCCGCCCCTATCCTTTTACTTCTAAATCCACATAAAATTAAAATTTCTCATCATCATCATTGTGTTTTCCGCTGCACTTTTCTGCATTGTTAGATTATCCAAGGTGGCCAAAAAAAAAAAAAGAGGATTAAGGATTCAATCGTGGGAGTTTCGTCATCCTATCTCTTCCAGGGATTTGTAGGCACAGGAGCTTGAGGGGAAAAAACAAAACAAAGAAGATGTCTTTCGGTCATGACTCAGTATTAAGCGGTGGCAGTTCGGGGTCAAGAGAAGGTTTGGCGATGAATTGGTATGATTTCCCCTTGATCTGAGAATTGGCCTCATCCAATACTTTGTTGATTCCCGCAACGAGCTACGGGCTGATCTTCCATTTGATAGGGTGCTGGATCATGTGCTCGCCTACCCTGCTGCATACGACTTTGCTCTACCACTTAGAACCATTTACATACTCAACTCGACAACACCTCATACATCTCCGGCTGATTTCAAGTTACTACTTCTAGAACATATATCAAATCTTCCATCTCAACCTTGCACTCTTCCACCATCATTTCTTTCTACATTTGTCAGGAAATGTTTCCCGCGGGACCTGGAAAATGTCCAGTTTGATCAGGCATTCACAGCGTTGGATTATATCCGGGACCTGGAGGTTCGGAGGTCAAAAGAGCTGGAGAAGGCTGCCCGAACTAGGGGTGAGGGTGACCGGAGAATAGTAAATCTCAGGATCAAGTCTATTAGGACCGAACAATTTTATGCTAGAGCTATTGCCGGCATCAGACGCTGGGTGAGTTCATTGGCTCCGTGATTTTCCGCCTTCATGGATAATATCTTTTCCGAGGCGCTTAAGTTAATGTTCGCATTGCATAAAAAGACCTTGCTCCACGAACTTTCCATCACGCCATTCAACAAGTTCAACTGCATTGCAATCCTCAACACACTCTATCCGATTGAAGAAGCCGACATCAACTCGTATTTACCCGCACCCACACTCGCCAGCCAACGTCATGCACTTTGGCGGTACATTACCGGAGTAGAGAAAAATGGGCCGGGGATATTAGAATCTGTTCGAACCAGCAATGGCGGTTGGGTGGGGGTTAGTGAAGCCGTGAACGCATATCTCAGATTGTCCCTAGATATGATCCAGAAGGCGGACGAACTGGCAAGACCATCCAGCATCGGCAGTTTCCGGTCAGATGATAGCATGGACATGGGCGCAACATCAATCACTCGCACAGCACCCGAGAGGAAGCGGAAGAAGGGCGGGTTTCTGAGAAGAGACACGATTAGCAGCGAAACATCGGAAGAAGAGGATGGGAAGGCGAGCACCTTGGAACGCATTGTGAGAGGTCTGGCTAGACTGGGGTCATCTCAGCAGCATCTGGGCTCGCCTAAAAAGCTATATGAGAGTGATGCCGGCAGTGAGGAGGACTTTCCCATGAGATATGATTGATCGACCGCTTGCAAACGAGCCGGAAAATAGGGAAACGAGTGTTTGGTTGAAACGAAATGAAATGCTTTACCGGTTCTGGTTGGCTGGGACGGACGGATGGAGTTGTTGTCTATCGGTAGTTCACAAACCGGAATGCAATGAACCAAAAAAAAAAAAAAACCGAACGAACGAACGAAGCATACATGACGGCGGCATATCCGGAGTCTTTTTCTCTCTATATACCTACCATATCTATCCATCTTTCGGACAGGCGCAGATACCACACACGTATATCATGACATATGATCTCGTGTTTTTGTCCTTTTCTTCTTCTCTTCTCTCCTTTTTTCCACCTTTTTCCATTTCTTATTTTTAACTGGTACAGTGGACGGAACGTTTCACGAAAAAGAAAAAATTAAGGACAAGAAGGTAGGGGCGACCCTGGAAATGCGCTTATCGGTACGACATGACCTACGAACGAAGCGAAGACTTGCTCACATTTATTTATTTAAATTTTATTCTTTTTCCGTGCGGGGGATTTCCTTATCTTTTTTGTCTCCCCCCTTTCCCATTTTCTTTCGTGTTGAATGACTACACACGATACCGCTGCACACTCCTCATGTGAGCGCGGCTTCTTTGTCCTTTTTTCCCCCTCCAATTCTCGGTCGATGGGAGAGGTTGTCCATGTCAGCGTCACACCATATCACCCACCCCCACGGAAGTTTTCAACTAAATAAAATAAAAAATTCAACGCATAACAGGGGAATGGCGTATTATTATTTTTTCATCATTTTATTTCATTACATGGGGGCCTTTTTTGCTTGCTTGCTGGTTTGCTTGAGTCTACGGAGTTGATAATTGTGCATACGCTTTATTATTCTATTCTCCCCTTCTACCTTTCATTGTATTAGTACTGTATATGGGTTGGTGGGATTTGGCATCATCACGGCATCGTCATGCTTGTGGAAGTGAAAGCGAAATGAAAGCCAGAGATATCCATTGTATTGTATCATACCCATCCATCTATCCATCCACCCATCTATTTACATCCCAAGCTCCAGAAGGACAATCAATGGCAATGTAAATAGCAGGAATAAAGGAAGAAACCTGTACAGACCATAAACCTTGACCAAGCCACCAAAAACGAGACTTTTCACCATAGTAACAATATATATCATAACTTATTTATTTATTCCACTGTACGATGCGTTGTATCCAGCTAACCAACCAAGTACAGCCAAGAAGAGGAATGAGGAAAAAAGAAGGAAAAAGAAGGGAAGGGGGCGGGGGGAGGATTATCGTTTCCTCATAAGCACCATTTCCAAAACCTCCTCCAGCCCATCTTTAGCCTCGGACGGCGGGAACGAAGATATGGCCTGCCGCGCAGTGTCACAGAAAGACCCAGCCAGTGCGAGTGTGCGGTCTATGCCGTTTGATTTGTGGACCAGCGCTCTCGCCTGCGTCCCCCCCTCTCCCCCATTAGCCACCGCGACGCGAGTAAGGGGGAAGAATGGGTACCTTCTCAGCATCACCGTCGAGACAGAACCTCCTCTCAATCAGTTCCCCGAGTTCCCCAAACTCCTCGCACGCGTAGAAGACGGGCGCGGTGGCCAAGCCTAGTTCCAGGTCCGCGCCGGCCGGTTTTCCAATCTGATCGTTGGAGGAGGTGTAGTCGAGCACGTCGTCCACGAGCTGGAAAGCGAGTCCCAGATGGCGGCCGTAGGCGTATGCTTTCGTAGCGACGTCTTCGGTAGCGCCGCCGAGGACGGCGGTCGCGCGGCATGACTTAGATATCAGGCTAGCGCTCTTGAGGTATGTCTTCTCGAGGTAATACTCGAGTGAGTCGCGCAGGTAGGCTTCGCGCGAAGACTTGCTTGTGAAGTCGGCGACGGCGCCGGTTGCTGTGTTCCGGAGCTGGAGGAGCTCGCCCTTGACCAGTTCGGCGATCACCTCCGCTAGCAATTCTATAACCTCTGGGTTCCGTAGCCGCGCCAGATACACGCTCGCCCTGCCGAGCATGTAGTCGCCCGCCAGGATGGAGAGCTTGTTTCCCGAGAAGGAGTTGGCGCTGGGATTCCCGCGCCGGGTCTCGGCCTGGTCGAGGACGTCGTCGTGCAGGAGTGTTGCTGTGTGGATCAATTCCACGATTTCCGCGAGACGGCGCTGGGTTCCCAAGACCTGTACCCTCCCCCCGGTCGCCCCCGCCGCGACCTCGCCTGGACCGAGAATGTCAGCGGGCATGAGCCGACTGCTGAGCAGCGCTAGGTCCGGATTCGTATCCCGCAGGATCTCGGACGGGGCTACGGTGTTGTTAAAGATCTTTTCCAATTCTGCACTTGCGCGTCGCCAGTTCTGCTGCTTCGGGGCGATGGCGGTGGCCCGTGACATTAGGAATACGACCATGGGACGGAAGAGCTTGCCGTTCGCTTGGAGGTAGTATTTTGACGCCTTGTCAAGTCCCGGTAAGTTTGTGGAGCACAGTAGGGAGATTTGCGATTTCAGGTGGGTGAGTTCTGGAGCGACAATTTCCTCTGGCTTTACCCGGGGGCGGGGGGATGGGGGTGGGGGTATGCTTCCAGGCGGTAATGTTGAAGACGTGGGAGGAGTGGGTGGGAGTGTCAGGTCTTCTAGAGGTGAAGTTGCAGCGGAGGTGGAGCTATACCTTGCTGACCGTCGGAATGGCGGCGGTATCCGAACGTCTCTTGTGAACCCGTTGCTGTTGCCGCCGCCGCGGGCGAGGAGGAGTACCCGGCGGAGAGAATATGCCATTAAGGCGGGTGTATCGACGCTGGACTAATCGGATGATTTGCTGCAGCCCAGCAGGTGTGATGGCAACTGAATAGCGAGGCTCAGATCAACTTGGGGAATTCCAATTGAGTGAGTATCCGAGAGAGAGTTTCCAATTCCGCCCAAATAACCCCTCTCCTGTTCTTCCTTCTTCCTTCTCCGTTCAAGCAGCCAGCCCTTCCGCAATTCCACCGAGATAAGCGAAAGTGAGTTTTGGAGAAGAAAGGAAGCAAGGAAAAGAAGGAAAAAGGGGTGGGATGGAAGTAGGGAATGAGGCTAAGGTAACGGAAGAGGAAGAGTGATGTTTGATGGATGGTTGGTTGGTGGGAGGGAGTAAGTACCGTTTGCTGCGCTATGCCAACCTGGCGACAAAAAGAAGCTAACCCCTCACTTGGGTTTCCACACAAGTTTGGCCAACCACACGGCAAAGGTGCACAACAAATTCTCTCCTTCGAATAGCAATCGGATGGGAGAGGATCACAGGAAACTTGACATATAAAATCACGATTTTTTTTTTTCCATTCCTCTGAGCACCAGCAGTGAGTACGAGTACCGTACTCGAGTAAATGAAGTTAGCCCGCGTAGTTGTCATGTCGGAATCTCATAGAGTTTGTCTGTCTTGACAATATTTTTGGTCTTGTCATCCGGAACTCTGGCACTCAGAAATTATGGAAATGGTCTGTGTAAAATGACCTTCAACTGCACGAGCCCTCATGTCAAATTGTGCTAATAAATCCCGAATTAGACCTCTCCCGGATTATGGTGGTGAGGAGGAGCCTGTTGGGAATGGACATTTTATATGGAAAATCCGGCAGGCGTCGGTTTCTTCGTCGGCAGGCGTGCAAAGTACTCATACTTCTGCCCTAGACTATCATGATAATAATTATATATATTATAATAATATAATATATATATGATAATATTATATATATATATTCCGGTTGGTTATCACCGAGCGCCGAGGATTTTTTTTACCGCCAACAATTCCCCCTTAAGGTAGGGTTAACCGGGAATGAGGGAGAAAAATAGGACTTGGCATGACTTCCGCAGTACCGGTATTTCCGTGATATTATTATCTGATTAGATTTGGGATCTACCGGCGCCAGGTACTGCGAAGGCGTTTTTTGTGAGTGCATTTTTGCCGAGACGGAAGGCTGCGCCCGCCCCGCCGCAATGATGGCGGGGGGGTGGTAAGTGGATCATGGCGAATCACGTCGGCAGTAGATTTTGGTTCCTAAATTTGGTTAATGTATGATATCCCTCAACTACGATAGATCCTGATTTCTGTAAGATACCCGTACGATGCTCACTAAATTACCAATTGCTCTTAACAACGACATATTCTCCCCTATTAAACTCCAAATCCCTAAACACCACTTTTATCCCCTTTCAAGCGCCCAAATTGCTTCTCGTCACTCCCCCCCAATTCCTCCAATTCCTCGTTGGCAGCTCCATGCCTCCTCCTGCACTCGCGCCTTTCGCCCGGCGCCTTCTTCCGTTTCGCTGTGGAGTTGGGTGGATGGCGAGCTTGGGGGGCGGCGTTTGGAATCTGCGCTTTTTTGTATCATAGTGGTGGAGCGGGTTCCGGGTTGTTGGGCGCGCTTCTTGGCGCTGGGGGCGCTGTTTGAGCAGGAGCTCCGGGTATTCTTTAGTGCTCTGTATGATATCGTACAGTATGGCACTCTCTACTGGTGAGCCGCACCAGTATTGTGAGGAGGAGGGGTTGCTATGGTGTCTACCGGGATTTACAGCACTCCCCCCCCCCCGTTACCCCGACGACATCATGACATCCCCACCCTCACAGTTACTGTACTCGTACAGTACCATGTCATAACATAATACCGTTTCCATCCCCATCCTCCCTTCCCCGGTGAAGACTGTACTCGAGTACCGTATAACGACTTCATTCCCCACCGCACGCACCCGTTAGTCTACCTGGCTCAAGTTAGACTACCCGCAGTCCAACCCCTACCGTAGACAACTAACCCCCAAATACTCGTACAGATACCACATACCCAAGACCACAAGTTACAATAAGCGCAATTACTCCGCCCACAACCCGCGAACGTCACGCATAACATATCGCATCCCCCGCACGCACAGACAACACGGTACGAGTAAATAACTCACTTGCTCCCTCGCAAAAAAGAAATAATTCTCCGTGACGGCGGCCCAGTTGCGAACCTGCTTACTGTACGAGTACGAGAGCTCTGCCGTGAATACCGGTAACAGATCTACCGTAGGGTATCGTATTCGCCGTTACACAGACCCAGTTGGCTACAAGTGGGATGGGGGGAGTAACAAGTGCAGTAAGTACCGGCACCGCCAAGTTGCCGTATCCTAGGCGTTAGGGGGGGAAGGGGGGAGGGTCACGTTCTAGAAGGCTCTGACGTTATTTTTTGTAGGCTACCGTGCCGGTACTGTGCTATAGCGGCGAATGTACCAGTACTGAGTATTGTACAGTAATTGCGGCGGATTCAATGGCTTATGTACCAGACAACCACAGTGGTCGGTGGGAAGGTGAGGATGCCGGCTGCTGTCTGTCTGTCTGTCTGTCATCACGGTTATTTTCGCGGTGTCCTGGAAGCGTGACTCCGACTATGGTATCATACCGGTACGAGTGGACTGCCTGACAATGCTGCCATCACCAATGAGGCCAGAGCGGAGGCAACGGAGCAGAGCCTCCAGTCACAACACTCGCACAACACCCACAAATCACTCGCTGTAGACGTCATCAAAATTGCAAAATGCCTCATGCCCGTCTGCGTTACCTACTGAACGGTAGCACAACAACAACAACAACGACCACAACAGCCGCGGTCACCGATACTACCCGTTAGGCTCCCTCGCCCACAATTAGACGGCTACCGGTGTCCCCAACATCGTCACAAAACGGGATGGAATTGAATTCAACTTATCATCTCCCTCACCAACGCTCTGCGAGTGGCTCAAGACCTTTTGAAAACATCATTCAGTTGCTATTGAAATTGATTCATTCACCGGTCCATCCGTTCATTCATTCATTCATTCATTCATTCATCCATCCATCCATACCCTCCATAATACATAATACATAATACATAATATTATAATAAAAACATGTCTCCGACAAAATGCATGGATAAAACCCCCGCTAATACATATATGAGGAAAAAAAAGACATAATAGTACATCTTTTGGAGAAAACTTCCGCAACAATTTAATACAAGGGTCCCTTTTGATGAAAAGATGATAGATAATGAAAATCCGAAATACAATCCCTTTATGCCATGCTCCAGATGCCACGCGCAGCACAATGAAAGAAGTGATGAATGAGAATGATGAGATATGGAAGGAAGCGGAGGAAAGAGAGAAAAAAACATGATCAGAGAACCTGTATAAATGCCCGTGAAACCCTTTTTGAAAGAACAGGATAAAAGATAAAATAAAATAAAGGAATCCCAGCCCCGCTTTAATGCCCAAGGAAAGGAAATACAGAATGAAAAAGGAGAATCGTTCAGGCGTTTACACTCGTGATATGAAGAGGCGAAAATGTGCAAGAAACTGGGGGAATTTATAATTCCATATCAACCTCGTAATCCGAAGTTTGCGATCCGGCATATGAAGTTCCGACAGATACCGCCTCGACAGAGCCATCTCTCTGTCTGATAACCCTTCGTCGAATCCGTCGCTCGGAGCTCTGCGAATCGAACCCACTATCGTAGTCCGAATCCGAACTCCCGATGGATTCCGTGTAGCTTCTCTTCGCCTTCCTTGGCTGAACCCCGAATTTGAGCTGTCGCTGAGCCATTGCTCTGGCAATTGGTGAGGGCCCCCGACCGGCCGAGAGCATTCCAAAACTGTAAACGATCTCCCGCTGAGATCCGTCATCGGAATCGGAATCGTACATTTCCCTCCCGTAGTCTGGCGACGGCTCCTCATATTCGCCAATTAGAAGCTCTACCCCGCTGTCTCCGTATTCGTCTTCAATCTCTTCGATTTCGAAATCGTCCACATCATCGCAGTGGTCCGTGTAGTATGAGCATTGTGATGGGGCGGGTGATGGGCTCAGTGACGGTGGGGTATGCGGCCGCGAGAGGTCGCGAGGAACGTGACCAAAGCGGTTGCGACAGTCTTGTGGAGTAGCGTGTATCCGTAATTTCTGCCATTCTGAGTGAACTGTTGAGTTCATTGGGGCGAGGCGAGGCGATGCGGACGGGATGGGTCTCGGTGAAGTAGACTGGGTGGTCCACGATGGGTGCGTGTGAGGTCTTCGGCTGTCCATTAAAGCTGTTACGGAGGTATGTGTTGATGGGATTAGATATTGATATGCAGCTTGGGAACAAGGTGGTAGCAGTAATCTAACTTGGGATCCGCGCTTGAGGGGAAGGAGGAAGTAAAGTAAAGGATGATGATATTCGGAGCGAACTGTCTGCTGTCTGACAGGGAAAATAGCGGGTCTTATAGGGAATTGGGATGAGGCTCGTATATGGAGAGAAGGAGTGGGGTGGGGGGGGGGGAGGGGAGGAAAGTGGTGGAAAGCAAAAGCAAAATGAGGGGAGGGGTGATGAGAGTGCGTGAGAGAGTTGTCGGAGGAGGGGTGGAACAGCACAACGGAGATGACTATGGTTGAGGTCTATTTTCGCCCGAGTGAGGCCGCCGTTACCATACCGGCAGTGGGATATCGCCCTTTTTTTTCTTTTCCCTACCATCGAGGTTTGCACATGTCGCACCAATCCCAAAGAAAAAGCAAAAAAAAAATACAATGTCATGAAAAAAAAAAACGTGGGAGAGGAGTGAAAAAACGGTCACTTGTTTGCCTTAATGCATCTCTTTTATTTCATTTTTCTCACACTTGAGTCACAATGCAATTCCATGCTTCATGAGAACATGAGAAAGCCGGTCAAAGGGGGAAATGGTCCTTGTTGTGCGCACTAGGTGTGCAGATTGCATCAGTGTGCAGAAGCCACCAAGATTGGGGACGAATAGAGTGACAGGAAGTGACTCTCTTTGCGAAATTGAGGTGCGTTGGTGTTTTTCTTCCTCCTTCTCACCAACGGTAGCGGGACCCTACCACCGTACCTTCTTAACCAGGGTCCAGGGAGGAAGGAGTTTGTAAACAATTGCCCTTGTTCCAGCCCTCGATTTCTGTGTTCTTGAGACCCGAATTCTTACATGCTTGTCACCTTGTTACTGCTGGCATATGATACCGTTCTCTGCCATCACTGCGCCTGTCTGAGGAGGAGACAGCTGGACAACGCTTCCATACAATCCCCCCGCCCTTCCCCCCCTCTCTCAAACGGATACTCCCCCTCATCAGCCCCTTCTCCTTCCCCCATGTCGGGAAGGACAAACGAGCTTGACACAGTAAAAACACGACAACAACTAAAACAATCGCCTTTCTCCATGTAACCGTAGCCGTGCCTTTCTGCAAATCCGCACTTTGGTCTTCATTTGTCGCTCATCGACAGGTATAGGGACCATCGGTAACAAAGGTATCTAACTTTGAGGAGCAGTGATCCGGCACCACTGGTATAGTTGCACGATGCAAGTATAATCTCGTGCCATTTGTTCGGGGAAGAATGGGATCCCCTCACATACCATGCCAGTACTCTTAACCTGCGACAAATATCTATCATATTACCATACCTTCCCACCTGCCACCCTTCTTCTCTTTCTTTCTTCCTTCCTTTCTTTACGGTAACTCCATTTCAAACTATTCGACCGGATGAGAGGATCTAATTTTATCCACCCGATGCCTTCCCACACCTACATTGCCAGTGCCGGTGGTTGACAAGGACACTATCTCTTCCGGTCGTTTGAATACATAGCTATCCATTGCTCCGCTCCTCTCACCTCCAGTAACTGAAGAGCGATAGGGATGGCGAGGCTGGGGATGCCAGCGAAGAGCATCAGGACAGGATAGATGAGCGATGACAGTGGGCACAGAAAGACCAGTAGATTGGCTGGATAAAGGATGTTGGTGTGGGAGATGGCAATGCTGTAGGTACGGCCGTCGAGTAAGTGGTGAATATATTGAGTTTGGATTAGAACTACATTATCTCGACGGATGAGGGATCTGAAGGGGAAGCAGGAAGGGATGAGGGGGGTTAAAAAAGGAGTCAAGATCTCTCGATCGGATCCCCGATACGAACAAGCAGATAATCACCATCGGTCATTCGTTATTTTACTTAGAAACGAGGGAAAGGGAAAAAAGGAAGGAGGAAAAGGAAAGAAAAGAAAAGAAAAAAAGCTTAGCTAGGATCCGAGGTCCAAGGTGCTTCTATTCTCGCACTGCGAACGCCTGGAACAAAGATCATGGGGCGATCACTTGACTGCATCCGACTGTAACCCAATTCCCAATTGCATGCAATTGAGCGTGTGCGAGTAGGCGAATGCGTGTCCTCAAGCCTCTTGGCATATTTTCAGCCGCCTAAACGCCAAAATAATGCCAAACAAAAAAGCTCCCTCCACACACTTCAATAGTCTGCTGATAACACCTCTTTGCTCTATTCGATACTACATCCTTTGGAACAACTATCCTATTTGAAGAAATTCTCGATCGGCGGACAACTTTGCATGGACTGACCTGGTATATTTGCTGTCCAATTACCTACATACCTCCTTGAAGCTTGGATAGGATGCGATTGCCCAATTTTGGGGGAAGGCTTTCTGTAGGCCTTCTCTTACTATCACCTTGCGTACGACTGGTTTCCTGCGGCCCTGCTGTCAGTGTTGCACTTAAGGCTTCCTGGAATGGCGCACCATTCTTATTAGAACTATTGTGAGTGCGAAGAGGGGAAGAAAGGGGGGGAAAGTCCCATCATTAACACCATTGTATTCTTCATGAGGCTGTCGTAAGCTAACACCGGGCTGTCTAAAAATAGGGAAACCGCCGCTGAAGAGGTCGGGGCTTCCTACTTTCCTCTACTTGATCGGATAGCGGCAGGCGATTTTGCCAACATAGACTCTGATAAAGCTCTTTACCACGCTTTTCTACGGGTTGCACGGGAGGAGGGGTTCTTGGTGGACCAAGAGGAGCTTGCCTCCTTCAACTTTGCGTTGTCGATACATGCAGCTGCTCCGAGAATAGAAGCTCACTACCACTACTATGAGAACTCTTTGGAGCCCATAATGGGGAGGTTGTATGAGGCCACTTGTGAAGTGTGGCTTCAATGGAGCCAAAAACAGGTTTGTGGCACTGGTGGTGATTTTAAGGACATGTTAAAGTCTTGGGAGAGATATCGGAAGTACGACATCTTGCCGTTGTTTGTGTGTTTTGTTTGTAGGAAGGTCCTAACGGCTTCCCTAGCGATCGACGGAAGCTTCAGTTTGACCGGGTGCTAGAGACACAAGAGGACAAACCGGCGGCCATCCTTTATGCCGATATTGAGGCCCCAAATTTCAAACGGTTTCACGAGGTGCTCAGGGATTATGCCAAACAAGGAATACTTACCTATCGCGTGCGATACAAGCCCCAGGCTAATAGGAAGGGACGCCCCGTGATTCTCAGTGGGTATGGCGTGGAGTTAGCCCTCAAGAAAACGGACTATATTGTCATGGATGATCGTGATGTCTCTGGTGAAGGCGGTGTTAAGAAGGGTAGGGACACACAAACCCCCGCCGGAGAACTGGATGATCAAGGGATCCAGGATGTCGGGCCTCTCCATCCAAAGGATATGTCATTCCTTGGAATGAAGGCTGCTAGTTTTGTTATGGATAGCGGAGATCCCCTAGCCACACTTCTCAAGCTTCTGCAAGACTTCCCGAAACACGCCTCCTCTGTGGCGGCAATCGACATTAATCTAGATGTCGCAGATGCGCTTCAAGAAAATTGGGATTCCTTTCTTGGCCCTGGCCAAAATACTCTCTGGATTAACGGGGTCCAGCTGGAAAACTCCGATATTAATGCCTTCGCACTTCTTGAGCATCTGCGAAGGGAGAGGAGATTCGTGAATAGTTTCAAGACTCTTGGGATTAACTCTTCTGAAGCTGTCCAATTACTGTCCCATCAGATACTCGCTAGTTCTAAGCAGGATGAGGTTCCGCAGAGGTTCGACTATCGTGATAATATCGAGGGCGGAAAGACCATCGTTTGGCTAAATGATTTAGAAAAGGACTTGCGATATCGAGAATGGTCTGCCGCAGTTGATACGGTATGCTGTTCCAAATAAATCTCTCCATTTCCCTTGCCATATCATGTAGCTAAATGCTTTTATAGCTTCTCCGTCGTGTCTACCCCGGACAGCTGCATCCCCTCAGGCGCAATGTACACCATCTTGTTGTTCCAGTAAACCTTGCCTCTAAGGACGATCTGGCTTTGATTACCGAGCAGTTGCGTTTGTTTGTCGATAGGAAGATTGCTCTCCGATTTGGAGTAGTGCCTTTGACTGGGACCCCTGAAGGTCTGCACATCTCACTTCTTGCGGAACAATTGCAAGTGGCTAACTGTGATCCAATCTAGCTGTCGCCCAAGCAAAGGTCTTTTATTACTTGAATGAGGCTTATGGCCTTCCGGTTGCTTTGGGATATCTTGAATTGGTTAGGCTTTGTGGTGCTACCTAGAGCTCCTTGCTAACTGGTGGCATAGGCGCTTGGGTCCGGCCAATTATCAAAGCCAAGTGCTAAAGTCTTGGATCAAGTTATCAAAGGAGCCGAGATCATTGAGGGTTGGACCGCGCTGTCTTTGGAGGAGGCACTGTCCTCCGAGGCTATTGAAGAGCGTATCAAAGCGTCTAGATCATGGGCTGGTAGAATGGGTGCAAACTCTCTCATCCCTCCAGTGTTCATCAATGGTCTTTCCCTGGCTAGAGACGAGGTATGCGAGCAATTATCAGTTACGGAGGACTTAGCTGAGAGACGAGATATTATAGCAATGGATGCAGGTGATGAGCGCTCGCCTTCAAGTTGATGTTCAATTGACCCAGAGAGCGGTGTATGAGGAAATTGCCAACGACGAGACCGACTTTGCCGTTCTACTTTTGGGTAATGCGGCCACACGTCGGAATTCTTATATCTTCCCAGAGGGTGAGGAGTCTATCAAAACTACAAATGTTGGGAAGCTTTTGCAAGAATATACTCGCATCTTCGAGAAGTTACCAACTGTGGTCTCGGATAAGCCAGACAAACTTGTCGAATCCACTATCTGGGTTATTGGTGATTTTGACGAGAAGGATGGATATGAACTCCTCCAGGGCGCTGGTGAGCTTCAAAAGGCTGCGCCAGGCGTAAACTTAGTTTTTGTTAACAACCCCCAACTTGTGAGCGAGAGACCTGCACTCTCTACACTTCTTCATCAACTTCACCGAGTTGGATTCTTCAAGGGCCCCGAGCAACTTCAACAACTCTTGGAGGAAGTGTCATCGTTGAAAGAGCATGCCAATATTCCAAAGGTTGAAGCTCTATTGCGAGTGAAGATCCCGGATGCCAAATCCGCTAGCTGGCAGTTCCCCGACCATATCGAGTCCGGGAACTTCTGGAGAGAAAGCCAGAAGATGTTGGAGGTGGCCGGATTTAAACCTGGACAGAGGGGGGTGATCATCAATGGGCGTGTTGTGGGACCTGTTCCTATTGACGAGGAGTTTGGCGCAGAGGATTTTAGGCAGCTCTTGGAGTACGAGCATTCTAGAAGGATTTTACCTGCGCTGAGAGCTGCCAATGAGATTGGCGTTTTGGAAAAGCTCAAAGGGTTTGTTATCCACCGTGTAACGTTCTTCACAGTACTGATCACTGACCTCTTCAAGTTTTCAATCTTCTGCATGCCTTACCAATCTGGTTGCCTTGAGCAACATTCCCGAAGTGCCTACGAGCATGTTCCAAGGCCCATCATTGGCCAGGACAGATGCCTTCAACAGACTTTGGAAGCAAGAACATGTTTCTCTCAAGTCGGGAGATAGAGACAAGGCTATCTTCCAAGTTGTGGCTTCCATTGATCCGGCTAGCGAGCTCGCTCAGAAATGGGTGCCGATCCTGAAGGTCTTGTCCGAGATGAAGGGCGTGTATATGAATATATACCTTAATCCTCAGAGAGTAATTGCGGAGCTTCCGGTTAAACGATTCTACCGTCATGTTCTCAACTCTGCCCCGACCTTTGATGAAAATGGGTATTTACTTGCTCTCCACTTTCACTTTGCGCTTTGCGGGCTCTTTGGCTGACTTCATTTAGTAATCTTGCGGACCCCCAAGCTCGGTTTGAAAATATTCCAGAACTTCCTTTGCTTTCTTTGAGTATGGATGTCCCTCCATCTTGGCTAGTAACGCCCAAGGAGTCGCCATATGATTTGGACAACTTGAAGATCCAGTCCCTGAAAGATCGCTTGAAGGGAAGTGATATCGAGGCACTCTATGAACTTAGGAGCATTCTTATTGAGGGACATTCTACCGATATCATTAATGGGGGGCCACCAAAAGGAGCGCAATTGGTTCTTGGTACTGAGAAGGAGCCTCATTTCGCAGATACTATTATCATGGCGAACCTGGGTTATTTCCAGTTCAAGGCAAACCCTGGATACTACAAAATGGAATTGAAGGAAGGCCGCTCTAGGGAGATCTTCCACATCGACAGTACGGGAACCAAGGGTTTCCAACAGGGCAAGCGTGAGGTAACCGATGAGGATTCCGAAATCGCATTGTTGAGTTTCCAAGGAGCTACTTTGTTCCCCAGATTATCAAGAAACCCGGGAATGGAAGTTGAGGATGTCCTTGAACAGTCTACTGGTGTGCCAAAAAATATTGATGACTTTGCTGTCAAGTTTTTGAAGAAGGCGGAAGACGTACTTGTGAATATCGGATTCCTTGCACCGGCGGTGGATTTGAAGCCTCAAGCTGATATCAATATTTTCTCTGTTGCCAGCGGCCACCTTTACGAAAGATTTTTGAACATCATGATGCTTAGCGTCATGAAGCACACAGACAAATCGGTCAAATTCTGGTTTATTGAGAACTTCTTATCTCCCTCGTTTAAAGATTTTATCCCGATAATGGCTAAGGAGTACGGCTTTGAGTACGAATTAGTCACATACAAATGGCCTCATTGGCTTCGTGGCCAAAAGGAAAAGCAGCGCGAGATTTGGGGATACAAGATTTTGTTCCTTGACGTTCTCTTCCCCCTCGATCTCGATAAGGTCATCTTTGTCGACGCCGATCAGATTGTCCGAACAGACATGAAAGAGCTCGTTGACCTGGATATCCAGGGCGCGCCATACGGCTTCACACCAATGTGTGATTCTAGAGAGGAAATCGAGGGCTTCCGCTTCTGGAAGCAGGGCTACTGGAAGGGTTTCCTGAAGGGCCTTCCATATCATATCAGGTGAGTTTGCTTGCCTTCCTTTTAATTACCTCTAACTAACTTTCGCAGCGCTCTGTACGTCGTGGATCTTAAGCGCTTCCGCCAAATCGCCGCCGGCGACCGCCTCCGCCAGCAGTACCACCAACTCTCCGCCGACCCGAACAGTCTCTCAAACTTAGACCAAGACCTACCAAACCACATGCAAAGCATGCTCCCCATCTACTCCCTACCGCAAGAGTGGCTCTGGTGCGAGACCTGGTGTAGCGACGAGAGCCTTAAGACGGCAAAAACGATTGATCTATGCAATAATCCTATGACAAAGGAGCCGAAATTGGGTCGCGCCAGAAGGCAGGTTCCGGAGTGGACAGCGTACGATGAGGAGATTGCGGCGTTAGCAAGCAGAAGTTTGAAGAGGGGAGAGGAGCAGGGGGGGAGCGAGACGGCGAGGCAGGTAGAGAAGGAGGAGGAGGGGACGGTGGAGGCGCCAGGGGAGAGTGAGAGTGAGCGGCTTGCTATCAGGGAAGAGCTTTAGGCAGGCCAGGATCAGGGGGTGGGGGATCTGTATTTGTATTTAATGGAAAGTACTTGTATCGTAGTGGTTATCCGGAACGGTGAACTCGGAGTCTGGCCTTTTTTCTTGCGGCTGATTGTGCTTGTGCTGCGCGGTCGGACATACACATGAGGTGTCACTTGGTATGGGAAGTTGTTGCTATGGTCACACACTTGAGCGGCGGGTGGATTTATGCCTGGCGCAGGGCGGGGACAACTTTCTAGACTTTTGGGATGCAATATCACTCAGGAGGTCGATCACACTGTCCCCGAGACTTGTTCCTGAGTCAGGACCCGGGTGGGTAGTGTGCCTAGAAGTATGCCTGGCTAAATAGACTCTAGGACATCCCTCAGAGGTCCCGGCGAACCGAGTGACAAGACGTGACGCTGGCCAGGAGTGTGATTCGAGAACGCACAACACACAACCGTATGTTGCGGGGCCAATAGTGCCGCACTCCCCAGGGGCCAGGCTTGGGCGTGGTGGGGCCTCCGGGGAGGGGGGTGCTACTGGTGCCAGAGCCCACTACCTGGGCCAAACAAAGAGGTCTCTAACGCTTGCGGATGTTGGTAGGAATTTCTTTGTGTTGAACTCCTGGATGGCTTGAGGACGATAATTGTTTGCTTTTTTTCTTTCTCTTCTTTGTTGGAAGATAGGTAGGAGCTTGCTCCTACTGTTTCTTTGAAGAGTTTGGGTTCTTGTACGAGGGGGTGGAAGAAAGTGATGGGAGAACCGCTATTTCGGCCGGTTGTTGTCATGGGCTATCTAGAAGCAGGTAATTACCCATGCTAAGGTTGTGGCTAGCCACTACAACCCCCGGCTGCTTGCTCTCTCGCAACCTGGGCCACTTTAAAGAGCGCCTGCCAGCTCAACATGACTTGCCAGCTTAACATGACTTATGGCTCAACACAACTTTTTGTAGTTCAATATTGAGGCTTAACATAACATATTGGCTCAATGTGAAATTGGGAGTCAATGCAACTTTGCAGCTTACTTGAAATATAACTTTGAAACTACTATGTAGCCTTAAAGCTCAGTGTAACCTTGTAGATTAATATAATCTTGTAGTTTAATGTAACTTTACAGTTTAATATTACCTTGCAGCTCAGTATAACTCTACAGGCTATAGAGCATTCTCAGGCAGCTGCACAAGCAAGCTATACAAGGTATGAAGTGTAGAACCGAAGTCACTGGCAAATAATGAGAAGAGGAGTGATTTATACTTCTAAATCACCTTAGAGGGCAAAAAGCCAAGATAATATGAATTTGAAGAAGCTTGAAAAATAGTTATGGTAGGTCCAAAATACAAAGAAAAAAAAGCCTCTACTTGATGAGATGAAATTATATATATAAAAAAGCAGAATATTTAAGCCTATAAAAAGAAAATATAAAAACTTGAAATTATAGTCATTAAGAGGCAAGTACAATTGAGAAGAATAAATGTAAACTAGAGATTTTTTTATAGAGTAGTCTAGAAGTCATGTTAAGCTGACAAGCCATATTGAGCTAGTAGTTACTCTTTTGAGTGTCACAGATTACAGCCAAGCTGTAACAGGAATAGGTCTAAGTTTAGATAGACTAAGGCATATCATTCAACAGTACGAGGCTGAGGGTGGATAGCAGGTACAGGGAAATAAGTATTATACTTGACTGTGGTACTCATTCTATGTACCTGTCTTCTACCTTTGGCTTTGCACTCATTGGATAGTGTGCCTTGGCCTACCTGAATTCCTTGACCTACCTTATCTGTTAGGCATATGGAAATCCGAGACAAGAAATGTGCACAGACCCATGGTAGGGTAACTGCGCACAGACCCTCGATTTTCCGGAGTGCCAACACCCTCTTCCGGCCCCCTTATGGGGCCCGCACGTCATTAGCGAGATTTTGAGAGTTGTGTCCTATAACTAAAATGTCACATCAATGAAGTCTACTTAATAACACTATATATTGTAGCTCAGTTGGTATGACTTTTGTATTGGTTTGCAAGGTCAGGTGTTCAACTCCCTCTAAGGTCAAAGTTATTATTATAATAAATATACTTTGATACATGGAGTATGATAAAAGATACTTCTTTCAGTCTGATGAGGGATCATCAAGTAATGGAGAAGAGATCTTATTAATATAAATTGTGTACCTTATAAATCTTTACTTTAAATATTTTATTGAGGCGAGCCTTCCTCAACAGATTCTCTGAACGAAGATTCTGGCCTATGTCCCTCAGTTATACTAGAGATCGGCATCCGCCTAACATTATCAGACAAGGTTGTAATTTATACAAAAAAATAGTATACTTAGTGTTAGGAGGAATATATACTAGTTTTGTATCTTAGATTTCTTTTTATCTTAAAGGCCTTAATTCTGAGGCTTTAATTCCATAATCATTTCAAGTTAATTCTCAGATATATCTTGAAGTTGCAATAATAATAGCACTCTATAGCACAATAAGTAAAACAGTGAAATTATATTATTACTAAGACTTTTAAGTTAGTTATTTTATTGTAGAGGCTAAATATTGAGGCAGATACTAGCTTAATATTATTTTCAACTCTTATTCAGCTATCTGTTAGACAGACACCTAAGTCTAATATAATCTGATAGATGTTGGCCAAAATCTTTGATCGGAGAATCTGTTGAGAAAGGCTCATCTTGATAAATAGGTAAGGTAAAGATTTAAAGTGTAGAATAATAGTATATTGATAAGATCTCTTCTCTATTACTTGTTGATGTCTGTAAAGCTTGGAAGGTACTTCAATATTTATATCCCCTGTCTGAGTGTTTGTAGACTACTTCTAACTACTATACCTTTGAAGTACCCCTCTGGTTTTAATACGCAAATGTCCAGAATCTCATAAGTACAAGTACTGTTTGACTCTGAAACTTCTCATACTCTTTTACGGTTATGGAATAGTATTCTTCTGTTGAGATGACTAAGCTATTTATTTTCTAAACAGACATTCTCAACTTAGTTGACCGCATGGACTATTATATTACTTCAGTCTCAATGACTATTGTTCCAATAGTCTCTTCAGTCATGAAGTGAGCAGTTTCATACTGGGCTACCTAGTGCCAATTGTAAGTTTAAGCCTGACATGTGAACATCATATAGGTCTTTAGCTTATCTAGGTCTTTCTATCTGAGCATGCTTCTCCTTGGTCAGCCTGCCTCCATAGAGGAGTTCTATTACTAATGTAATCGCCTCTTGGGAGCTGCGGTAATCGTAGGGTTAACGGGCTTTGTTCTGTACCAAGGTGATAGCTAGCGAATCCAAAGTCCGGAGGCTTTAGTCGAGGTTGTTGAATAGACTTCTTACTGTATGGCAACTACTGAAGTCTCCGAGATATTTGGTAGGTCTCAAACTAAAGATTCTTGAAGTGAACTGAAGAGAGTAACTGTTCAACCAAGTATATTGAAAACTCTGTCTGCCGAAGTCTGCTCCTTCTAACGAGGAGAATGGCAGTTCTTAAATACACTTCCTAGGCTACCGGGAGCCTTGTTCTCATAACATAATCGACTCCAAAATGGTAGCCTGGAAACCAAACATAAAACATATAGAGTATCAAACCTTATACTATCAGGCTAGAAGCACAGCTCGTTTCCTGAAACTAATTCAAAACTCAATCAGTATCAACTGATAGCTGAAAATCCTAAACCAGTAACTAGTACCGATTACACCCCGAAAATAAAATAAAACCCTTATTTCAAAACATAACAAGAAAATTCCTAATCCTCGCTATCATAATCAGAATTCAAATAAGGATCCCAAAAGCCTCTATCAACTGGGAGTACATTTTGATAGCTCTCAAAACCATCTTTAGTAGGAGAATAACACATAGGAATAAACCCAGAAAATACCGTAGGAAATTCATCTCCTGGTATGTTATCTGTCCACCATGCCTGAATCAATTCCATCGCATATTCTAATCCTTCCACCGGTTCCCAACTATTCTCGCTTGCAGGATATCCGTTCCAACTAACCAAAAATTGTCTCTTTCCATATCGTTCTCTGTAATTGATGACTGATTGAACTTCCCATTCCTGTTCTTCGTTGATGAGAATGGGTGCCGGCTTTGCTAATGCTCATCCTGGAAATCGGAAATCGTCGTTAGGGTGGTAAGGTTTGACTACTGAGCAGTGGAAAACCCCTTTCTTCCTTCGGTACATTCTAGCATCTATGCTAACTGTATAGTTCTGGGTGTGTTTGTTAAATTCGAGTACTGTAAAAGGGCCTCGCCAGCGTGGTTGCAATTTCCGAGATCTGCCAGATTCCGTTGCAAATTGGTCTCCAAAAACCATAATCCTTTCCCCAATCTCGACAGGTTTGTGTGAGTTCCTCTTTTTAATTTCCTCTCTGTTCACTCTTGCTCTTGCCAACTGTAATTCTTGGTATGCCGCATTTCTGATCTCCTGGTGTTGATTGTAGTAATCATCGTATGCAGGTACTGTGGTAGCATTGACTTTATAGGTATCGAGTAGTTGGTATTCTCGTCCATACACAGCCTTGTATGGTGACATTCCAATAGTATCGGAGTGACCAGCGTTGGAGTAAGCTGTTACTTCCGGGAGGTAAGCCAGTAGGTCTGGCGGGCATTCACAACATTCCTTAATGCTGTTTTCAGTTCTCGAATCTTCCTTTCTGCTTGTCCATTGGTCTGGTGGTAGCCAGGCGTAGCCATAATATGTTCGACTCCTATCGTTTTTAAAGTTTGTTTCCAAAACCGGGAGGTGAACCGAGGATCAGCATCACTAACAATCGACGTAGGTATTCCATGAGAGGTGAAAATATGGTGACGGAGTAACTCCATAGTTGAAATCGCAGTAGCGTTTACTGATGTTGGTATCAGCCAGCAGAACTCAACCGCTCTATCTACTACCACCAATACTGAATCATATTCTTTCAGCTTTGTAAAGAGACCCATGAAGTCGATAGCATAGCGCGAAAATATCTCGGAAGGAAAAGGAAGCGAGATGGTGTTGCCAGTAGGTAATGTAGTCCTTTCCAGGTTCAATTGACATATGTCACATTGCTGGACATAGTCTTTGAAATCCTTCCTCATCTCCGGCCAGTAGATGTATTCTGTTGCGTACCGGAGGTTTCGATCAGCGCTATGGTGTCCTGTATTATGTATTTCCCCTATCATCAGCTCCCTTAGTGTTTCTCCATTCACTCCATGACCTTTTGGAATGTAAAGGCAATCTTCTCCTCCTCTCGTGGTAGCGTACAGTAGCCCGTTGCGTATTTGGTAATGTTGCATCATTCTGTTTCGTGAAGTGAGATTGGAATCCTTTGCTAACTGATAGATAGGGTCGTTTCTATATCCTTTAACCATCTGTTCCCTCCAAATGTTCTTCATATTATCCACTCCTTGGATGATATCCCTTTCGTCCACCACTCTTTCTAATACCGTTACCTCCTCCTCCTCTTCAGGTGTTTCATACACTTTGTAGAGCTCGCGCTTCTCGTGAGGTAGGGAGGGTGGTTCTACTATTGGAACCTCATTCAGATATGCAAAGGGCCCTCCATAGAGGGGCTCGTTGTGGTGGTGTTCAGGGTATTCGGGGGTCTGACATTCAGTAGGGGCTGTGCCACGGCCTAAAGCTTTCTTGACACGTTCTTTGATGGCTCGGATATCGAGGCGGGGGCGTGGTGAATGGGTATCTCTATCATTGTGATCATTGTCGGTGTTAGGTGGGGTTTCGATAACTGGTGGGCTACTGCAGGGGGAGCCGGCATAGATCTTAGTCTTCGGTTTCAATTCCTCGTGGTCAGGGCAGAAGGGTATGTTGCAGAATGCCCAATGCATTGATGCATGTTCAAGTTCCTCCTCACTCCTACCACTGGTATAACTTCGATGGTCTCCCCAATCATTTAGGGGTTCGCTATTTCTGTAATCGTCTGCATCTAGCTGTACTTGCTCTAGGCTGCAGTTGCTTCCGCATTCTGAATGAGCACCGATGTGCTCAACTGTGAGGGCTTCGAATCGAGACATTTCGTGTTCAATAGTAGGTTCTTCATGAGAAAGAAAGGATGAAATAGGTGATGAACTAGTAAAATCATCTTCTGATGTAGGATCGTTTGCGGTATGTGGGTAATCATTGTTCTCATCATAAAGGCGGGATAAAGCGTCTGCTAAATAGTTCCATTTCCCTGGTCTGTACACTATTTCAGTATCGTACTTTCCAATTAACCCTCGCCATCGTATCTGTTTTTTGGTTGGTGTTCTGCTTGTCTTGAGGTACGTCAGAGGTAGGTGATCAGTGACGATAGTAAACTAGCTTCCTGCAAGTATGTGATGAAATGCCGTCAGTGCATCGACTATCACTAGAGCTTCCTTGTCGGTTGTGCCATAATTTATTTGGGCATTAGAGAATTTTCTGCTATGCAGCGAAGCAGGTTTGGCATTTTCTGGTGTTTCTCCTTGTCCTATCCATGCTTCCACGCCTGTGTTGGATGCATCGGTTATCAACCATATTGGAAGTGACGAATCATATTGTAGTGGTTTCATAACCTCGTATTTTGATACATGTCTCTTAACATTATCCATGGCTTGGTCTTGGGTGGCGGTCCATACAAATTCTGCAAGTCCGGTGAGTTCCGTTAGGGGTGATGTAATGGTTGCAATATGTGGCAAAAACTGGCTGATGTAGTTGACCGTTTCTAGAAATTCCTGTAACTGTTTCTTAGTCTGTGGCGTAGTCCATTCCTCGATCTTCGCTATCTTTTCTGGTGCTGGTGAGAGTCCTTCATCATTGATGACATGGCCCAACACTTCTATGCTTGTGGCGAAGAATTCTNATGACATGGCCCAACACTTCTATACTTGTGGCGAAGAATTCCGATTTCTTCCTGCTTGCGTAGAATCGTGCCTCCTTGAGCTTGTCGCAAATCAGAGATATGTGTTTCAAATGTTCAGACTCTGTATTGGAAAAAATGAGTATATCATCAATATATACCCACATGAATCGTCCTAGGTAATTGGTGAATAGGTCGGACATTATTCGCATGAATGTTCCTGGAGCGTTCATATCTCCCTGTAGCATTACTTTGCTAATTAAACATCCAAATGGTGTTTTTAATGTTTTTTTTCTCACATCCTCTGGTTCCACTCTTGTTTGAAAGTAGGCATCGCTAAGATCGATTTTACTGTGGTATCTTGCCCTAGCTAGGGCATTCAGGATCATCTTTTGGTCTGGAATGGTTTCAACATCTTTGATTGTAATCTCATTCCACGCTGTGAGATCCACTAATGGCCTCATTCATTTCTTGTCCTTTTTTTCTTGCGCAAACATGGGTGCTGCCGATGAAACTGCTTGTCTCTTAATAATTCCGGCTTTCTCCTTTTCTCTTAGCCATATGCTCATGTCAGTTGCCCATCGTTCCGGTATCGAGTAAGTGGGTAATGAGCGCTGCTCTTTCCCAGGTTGCAGATCTATCTTATGATTGATCTTTCTTAGGGGTGGTAAGTCTTCCGGTATTTCATCGGGAAATACTTCCGCGTGTTGGCTCATGACATCTTCAGTGTTGATCACTGCTGCTTGCATCATACCACTAGTAGGTGTGCAAATAATTCAAACATTCTGTTTGGAAAACAGTATAGCTAATTTGCCACATTCGATTTGAGCTTGGTGTTGTTCTAGGAAAGGTATTCCTATCAGTGCATCATATTTCGCCAGGTTTCTGACCAACATCCTAGTCCCTGGTGCGTTCAGCTTTCCTGCCGATATGTTGACTATACACTCTTTATGATTTGCAGATCGTGATCCTTTCATAGCTAGGTGTATCCTGATTGGTGTTTTCAATTCCTGACAAGGAATTCCGTGCGTGGTCACAAAGGTGGCGCTAATTAGGTTTGCTCCTATTGATCCGGTATCAAACAGGACTCTGGCTTCTTTGCCATTGATGTGCATTGTTCCTTCGAGAGCGTCATCGGGTTTGACATTTGTTGGTCTAGCGGCCATTGTGATGATGTCTTCCTCATCTTCCTCTATTTCCATACCATTGATAAACACTTCTTCCGCTAGTTCTTGTTCCATTCTATTGGAGGTGACTTCTTTCTTCACCTTAGCCTTGCCCTTGCCTTTGCGCTTGTCATCTTTGCTAGGACAGTCTCTTGCTAGATGTCCTTTACCTCCGCAGGTATAGCAAAGACCCTTCTCTTTGCGTTCCTTAGGTTTGGAGTGGGGCTTGTTACTGGCTTTCCGATTGTTCTTCCGTCCTTCTTGTTTGGAATTGAATTCTTTCACTAGTTTTTTGAACCTTTCTTTTCCATAAGCACCAGTGCTTTTTAGGGTAGCATCTATGCTCTTCGCATTTTGTATAGCTTCCATAACAGTGTCAGTTTCAGCATGCTGTAATTCCGCTTCTTGTCGTAGTCTTGGGTGCATGCTCTTGAAGAACTATTGAACGAAGGCATAGTCGCTTATGGTATTTGCAGGTAGGCATGATCGGAACATCAGCATGTCGGTTGCTATAGTTGATATTCACTGTATCTTGCCATTATGCACTTGCGTGATTTCATGGAACTTGCAATAGGTATCATCTTTCTGTTTTGAAGACTGGAATCTTTCTCGTAGGAATCCAATAAGGTTTTCTCTGTTCATGTCTTCACCGAAATACTCTGCTGCTTGGAAAGCTGCTTCTTGAGCTCGTCCTTCAGTATAGAGGATCCAATAGTTTCCTCTTCTGGCCTCGCTGGTCCGTAGTCCATTAATCCGTAGGTATAACTGTACTGAATTATACCATCTATCGAACGCTTCTGGTTTGAGGTCATCTCCTTCACTAGTAAACTTACTAGGCGAAGGTACCTTGATGCTGAGTTTAGCTGTAACAGCTGGATTAGGTCTAGGTATCGGTGGTCTTGGAACCTCTGGTGCTGGGGCTCCGAACCCTGAGGGTCCTGCTTCTGAAGCCATATCGTCTGATCCTTTGTCGCTATCAGAGCTATCTGAATTGTTACTTGGTGGTGCTAGAGGTACTTGTGTACCTGTAGGCTTTCTTGGGGATTCTGGGTACCCTCCGGGGGTAGTGGTTGGCGGTTCCAGTGGTTGTTATGATGATTCTCCTGATAATTGCTTAGCAGCGTTTCTAGCCAACTGCCTAGCAGCTGCTTTGCTTGCTGCCTGCTCCAAAGCTGGAGCCTTTGTAAACCGTCCTTTGGAATCCCTGGTGCGCTGTTGAGAACCTTTCTCAGGGGCCTTGCCCTTGCTTGGTCCTGAAACGCCTTCTATCTTGATAACTTGCTGAAGTTAAAAAAATGTAGCTGCCTCTCGGGAGCTGCGGTAATCGTAGGGTTAACAGGCTTTGTTCTGCACCAAGGTGGTAGCTAGCGAATCCAAAGTCCGGAGGCTTTAGCCGAGCTTGTTGAATAGACTTCTTACTGTATCGCAACTACTGAAGTCTCCGAGATGTTTGGTAGGTCTCAAACTAAAGATTCTTGAAGCGAACTGAAGAGAGTAACTGTTCAACCAAGTATATTGAAAACTCTGTCTGCCGAAGTCTGCTCCTTCTAACGAGGAGAATGGCAGTTCTTAAATACACTTCCTAGGCTACCGGGAGCCTTGTTCTCATAACATAATCGACACCAAAACGGTAGCCTTGAAACCAAACATAAAACATATAGAGTATCAAACCGATACTCGAAACCAAACATAAAACATATAGAGTATCAAACTGATACTTGAAACTAAACATAAAACATATAAAGTATCAAACCTTATACTATCAGGCTAGAAGCACAGCTCATTTCCTGAAACTAATTCAAAACTCAATCAGTATCAACCCATAGCTGAAAATCCTAAACCAGTAACCAGTACCGGTTACAACTAAAACCAATCAATCTAAAGCTGATCTCAGAAGGGTGTAGGCAGATTTGGTATGTCCTCAATAGCTTCCGCTACTGGCATCTTCTTATAGTATTTTACTGAAGATGTCTTGTCACCTTTACCCTATAATTCAGAAGCCTAACTTTGAAGCCTACTATCTCAATGTGCCTGCAACAGATATCTTCCATTCCACTTCCCAGATATTGCCAAAGGTCACCTCTAGTATATACCGTGAATAGTATATGGTTAGACAGACAGTGACGACATAAGTGATATTATAATGTGGGCTTTATTGATATGACCTTTTAGTTATAAGACAAGGATGCAACGATCGAAATCTTGTTAATAATATGTGGGTCCTATAAATGGTTCAGATGTGGGTGCTAGCTCTCTGGAAAATCGATAGTTTGTGGATAGTTACTCTACCGTGAGGTCCGTCCACCTTATCTCAGATTTCCATATGCCTAATACTATCCGAAACTGGAAAAGCATTAACTTTAGAGTCTATATATTATGCTTTATCTTTTGTTCTAACTGCCTTTGCAATTTGTTTTATAATATTATTATGTTTATTTATTCTCTTATATAAATTGTATAGCCTTATATTATTTAATTATTATTTCAATACTACTATAAACTGTTGAAATTTCCTATTTATTCATTTCATAAGTATATTTCTTTTAAATAACTTGAATTTCTCTTCTTAGTTATATTTCTGGTTTACCTATAAATCACGAATATTACTACAGCTAGAGTACATACAATGGGTATTTTGTTTATATTTCATGATAATGATGAGATAATTGGATATATATTTTCTTATTGCATGTGCGGGATGTTTCAGTTATTCTTACTTATGTACTGTAACCTTTTCAGAAAATGTATTGCATGTTGTTTTTCTGCTTAAAATCTCTCACACTATTACAGTTTATATATATATTATTTGGGATTTACTTGGCAGTTTTTCGGGGTCAAACTTATTCACACTTATGTTTCTTACAAGATTTTCCCATTTATTTCTTTTCTTCACTTAGGTATGCGCACCTGTATATATAGCTGGTAATCTCTCCAAATGTTAGAAAGAATTAAAGATAAGAACTACTACCAATCTGCCTTCCTACTACTATCCTCCTCGCCTAAGTGTGCCTATAGTATATCTTTAATACTGTATCATATTCTTGTACTCAAGCTATTAAGATTGTGCCACTACATATAAATTCAATATAAACTAATAGCATATATAATGCTATGCCTATAATATATATAGTATACCATCATCTGTTCACTCTATTTTCCTTGCACTTGAAATCAATCCTCAGCACCATAGTCTCATGATCCTCCCCTGCCTCCCCTCTCTTTCCGTCATGGGTTTGGCTTAAGAGTGATAGCCATTTACATCCTCACCTCACTGTCCTCTTTCACATTGTTACGCATTGAGGCTTTCTTCTCCTTAGGCTTTGGTACTGCTTTTCTGCTGCCCATCTCTTCCTCCTACTTTGCTTAGCAAGGCCCCCTTCACAGTTGACAACTTCTTGCTTCCCATGCAACAGACAGCTGAGAATACAGTTTGCGGTACGTGAAAATATCAACAGGCTCCTTACTTGATCTCACTATTCCTATTTGGTTAGCAAGTAGTAGTATTCTATCCACCAAGTGATACTATCTCTTGTAGAACAAGGAACTACATGAGAGACATAGTGAAGCATTATGCCCTCCTACAAGAGACTGCCTAGTGAAATACGAACACAATTACGGACAGTTAACATGGTCGGGTTCAGTTTCTGTACCATTCTTATAGTTTGATTGGCTGGCACCTTACTACTACATTATCCTACTCAGCGTCTTTTGGTTGTCACCTCCAGGTTTCCTAGCCTGGATTGCCATGGTTTCAATGTCTTGCCATAAGTCCTTTAACCCTCTGCTTGGGCTTTTCCTTTGACCTGCTACCACCTTTTACCCGGTATATTCCTATTAGCCATAGATATATTTATTGCAGTTGGCAGAGGGCTTCAGCTGTATGGCTAGGATTTAGGTTGTTTGAAGAGGTTTTTCACTGCTGGTTGTGGCCACTGTTGTGGTGCTATGTTTCCTTTATTTTGATGGGTTCAGAGGGCTTTCCTTTTACAGTCTTTACTCTTTATCTATACTACAAGTTTGCTGGATGGAGGAGTTTTTTCAACTGTATAAGGTATTGGAGTCTGTATAGTTCAGGGTGAGACCCTTCTGTGTTCAAGTCATGGGGCCTAAGGGCTGGGCACCTGGTTGCTGATATTGAAAGACTTGGTGACGGTTTTTCTTCTGGCTACTTGGGAGTTGGTATAGAAGAGGAGGTAAGTATTAGGTATATGGAAATGTGAGACAAAAAAGTGTGCCAACCTTATGGAAGGGTAACTGTGCACAGACCCTCGATTTACCAAAGGGCCAACACCCCCCTCCGGCCCCCTTATGGGGCCAGCACATCATTAGCGAGATTTTGAGAGTTGCGTCCTATAAGTAAACTATCACATCAAACAAGCCCACTTTATAACACCATATATATCACCGCTATCTGTCCGACTGCATGCTGTTCGCAGGATATATGGGAGGGGACCTTTGGCAACATCTGGGAAGTGGAACAGAGGAATTCGGTGAGTAGCTTATTGAGATAGTAGGCTCCAAGGTTAGACTCCCCAAACTATGGGCTGAAGGTGATGAGACGTTTTCAGCGAAATACTCCAAGAGGATGTCCCAGTAGCAGAACCTATCAAAGATATACCAAATCCACTCATACTCTTCTGAGATTAGCTGTAGGTTGGTTGGTCCTAGTAATAGGACCCCTCTACAGAGGCTCGTGGACTAAGATGAAGCACACTCAGAAAGTAAGACCTAGATAAGTCGGAGACCTATAAGTCGCTAACATGTCAGGCTAGGAGTTGCAATTGGCACCAGGTGGCCCGACATGAAACTGATCACTTCTTGACCGAAGAGACTACCGGAATGATAGTCAACAACACTAAAGTAATCTAAATAGTCTATGTAGACAACTAAGTTGAAGACCACTATTTCGAATAATAAATAGTGCAGTCATTTCAATGGAGAAATACTATTCTGTAACTGTGGAAGGGTGTGAGAAATTTCAATATCAATCGGTGCTCGCACTTATAAGATTCCGGACATTTGCATATTAAAACGAGAAAGATACTACGGAGGCATAGTAGTTAGAAGTAGTCCACGAATACTCAGACATGGGAGATAAATATCGAAGTGCCTCCTGAGCTTTACAGATATTATCAAGCAATGGAGAAGAGATCTTTTCAATATAATATTGTTTCAGACTTTAAATCTTTACTTCATCTATTTTATCGAGATGAGCCTTCATTGACAGATTCTCCGATCAAAGATTTGACCCACGTCCCTCAGTTATACTAAGTGTTCGGCGTCTGCCTAACAGTATATTGATAGTTCTCCTGTTACCAAGGCTCACTATATGAACTATAAGTTCACTTCAAACTCCACACTCAGCTCTCACTTCGATTACATCTCCGAAGCACCTCACAATCTAGTTTATATTCACACATTCAAAGAAATCTGCGACAGCAAGCTATTCAAAATCGAAGAAGAGTTTACACAAGAACCATCAGGGTTCACAATACCTTTCGAGATTACCATGAGGGATCAATTGGAGCGCACAGATCGTACCTGGCACTGTTCGAACTTTGAGTGGAGTTCAAGTGAGTCAGAAGACCTCGTCAAGTGGAGTACCCAGTACTTCGAATATTTAGGTATAATTAGCCAAGGACAACTATTCCCTTTGGCTTGGGCTGTTAGGCAGATGCCAAATTCTAGTATAATTCTGAGAGATATAGGCCAAATCTTTGATAGGAGAATCTGTTGAGGAAGGCTCATATCGATGAATAGGTAAGGTAAAGATTTAAAGTGTAAAACAATTTTATATTGATAAGATCTCTTCTCCATTACTTGAGGATATCTGTAAAGCTTGGGAAGTACTTTGATATTTATGTCTGGCATCTCAGTGTTCACAGACTACTTCTAACTACTATGCCTCCGAAGTACCACTCTGGTTTTAATACGCAAACGTTTAGAATCTTATAAGTGTGAACACTGCTTGACCCTGAAACTTATCACACCCTTTCATGGTTATGGAATAGTATTCCTCTGTTGAGATGACCGCGCGGTTTGTTATACCAAATAGCGGCCTTCAACTTAGTTGCCCACATAGACTACTATATAACTTTAGTCTTGTTGACTATTGTTCAAGTAGTCTCTTTGGTCATAAAGTAATCAGTTTCATGCTTGGCTACCGAGTGTCAATTGTAAGTGCGAGCACAATGTGTCAATGTCTTAAGGGTCTCCAACTTATCTAGGTCTTTCTTTCTGATCGTGCCTTCTCTTGGTCCGCCAGCCTGCGTAGAAGGGTCCTATTACTAGGACCAACCAAGATACAGCTGATCTCAGAAGGATATGGGTGGATTCAGTATATCCTATATAGTCTCTACCACTGGGACATCCTATTGGAGTATTTTGCCGAAAATGTCCCATCACCTTCGGCCCATAGTTGAGGCAGCCTAACCTTGAAGCCTACTATCTCAATGCGCCTTCCATAGAGTTCCTCTGTTCTACTTTCCAGATGTCGCTAAAGGTTCTCACCCATCTATTCTGCGAACAGCATGCGGTCAGGCAGACAGCAGTGACGTATGAGGTATTATGAAGTGGGCTTTATTGATATGACATTTTAGTTATAGGACGCAACTCGCAAAATCTCGCTAATGATATGTGGACCCCATATGGGGGTTGGAGTAGGGTATTGGCTCTCCAGAAAATCGAGGGTCTGTGCACAGTTACCCTACTATGAGGTCTGTGCACTTTTCTTATCTCAGATTTCCATATGCCTAATATGAGCTCCCTCCTACTAGGCTTCGTCTCGAATGCCTTTATAAATTTTCTAACTACATTTTAAGACCCAATGTGGTCAGGGTAAAAAACCTTCTTTGTTTACTTGGCCACAGTAGGAAAACCTTTTCCTCACTATCTTACTTCTGCTCTTCCTAGCATGTCCAGATTTTCATTGTGAAAGTATTCTACAACTTCTTCTGCATTTTCCATACCGGTGGCAGGCTCCCATGTGTTCACATCTTCGGTACACTCTTGCCATTTGACAAAGTACCACAGTTCCTATTTTTCTTGATAGTGACCGCGTACCTGTTTCCTGTAAGAGCGAATCTCTCTTCTTACTATTTTTTCAACCTCCCATTATAGATCACCATCAATGTCCTCCGATTCTCTTATGGGTTGCTGGCGATTATCATGAACTGATTCTTGGTAGGGTTCCAGTAGTGTAACAAGGAATACGTTATGGACCTTCCATCGATTAGATATGTTAAGCTTGAATACTTGTGATCCTTGTTTCTCTAAAACTTCAAAAGGACTGTAAGGCTTTGGACTTAGCTTCTTTGATTTCCATCAGGTACTAATGTTCTATGCATTTAATATAACTTTGTCCCTGATCTTAAAGTCCAGCTGTTGCCTAGCCTTTTGATCATAGTATTTTGACATTCCTTCCCGTATTTTTTCCAGTGACCCACTTGCTTGTTCATGTATTGCCTTAATCCAGTTTGTATAGAGCGTCGCCCCTGGATTTTGAGCTTTACTCACTTTTATTCACTCTGTCTGTGGATAGAATCCGGAGTTTGCATTGAATAGCGACATCCCGTGAGTGTTGGTTGCAGAGTTGTTATAGGTGTATTGCACTAGTGGTAGTAGCTAATACCAGTCATCCTGATCATAGTTGACAAAACTTTGAAGGTATCCTTCTAGCACTTGGTTGGTATGTTCTATTTGTCCATCAGTATGAGAGTGGTATGTCGTCGATATTGTTCGCTTAATTTCCCGCACTTTGCAGAGGGATTCTCAGAATTCTCCTGCGAACTAAGAGTCCATGTCCGAGAGGATTTGGGTTGGCAGGCCATGTAGCCTCTATACTTCTTTCAAGAATGCGTTTGCGACATCTTTGGCTATAGCCGTTATCTGTAGTCCGATGAAATGTGCCATCTTTATGAATCGATCAACTACTACCATTATCTGAGTGTATCCTTGTGACTCTGGTAGTTGTGTGATAAAGTCCACTGAGATCCACGCCCATGCTGTGTAGGGTACTTGCAGTGGTTGCAATAATCCGTACTTAGTGTGTCTAGGTGATTTGTCATGTTAGCATTCATCGCAGGATTGTACATAGTGGTTGACTGATTCTGCAAGTTCCTTCCAGTAGATGTCCTGCATAATAATTTCCTAGGGTTTTTCTTGTCCAAAATGTTATACAATCTTTACATCATGACATCCTTCTGCGATCTTAGTATATAGTGCCTGACTATGTGGTACAAATAGTCTTTGCTTATAATATAATAGATCGTCAGTTAAGGTCCAATCCTTAAAGAATTCTTTTCCTTCACCTAGTAGCCCAATGAGCTCTTCCCTTTGTTGCCTCCAAGCTGTGTCCATCTCGATAGCTACCTGTATCTCGGTTAAGAATTTGGGATTAAACTGCTTGATACCTTTTTGTAGGATTATAGCATTTGACATTAGAACTTTCTCCGGTACTTATGAAATATTGTACTAGTGTTCGTTGTCTTTAGCCGATGCCTGTAGGTAACTGATGCTAGGTTCCTGTTCTTTGACGATCAAGGCTCTTGTTGCTATATTGGAGCTTCTGAATCCCATGGTTCTTCTTTCTGTATCTTCCAAGTTGTCTACTTCCATCATGTCTGAAGTATTGATTTTTTCTACTACCAGTTTGGCTATGCGATCACCTATTCTTATCTGGCAGTCCATATCTTTATGATTGAAAAGTACAACTTTGAGTTCACTGGTATAATCGGCATTGATAACTCCAGCTTCAGTGCAGATTCCGCTTCGAACCACTAGTCTGCTTCTTGGAGCAACTCTTCCGTAAGTCCCTTCAGGTAGCCTCATAACTATTCCTGTCCTTGTTAACACTTGTCCATATTTCAGGACAATGTCATCCTCTATGGCATACAGGTCATGTCCTGTCGCTATTCTTGAGCTCTTTGTTGGTAAGTATATCATTTTGCTCAATTTCTTAACCCTAATCATGGGTTCCTTTCCACCTCTTCAAGGTTTCAAATTCAAATCCTTATCCCTATCCCAGTCTTCTCCTTCATTATCTACTCTCACTACTAGTGATATAAAGAAACTTTCTGGTTTCAAAGCTTTCTGTTCGCGATATATAGCTCTTTCCTCAGGACGGTACTCCGGCTGTCTGCTTAATGTATCAGGCTTTCCACCCTTTGTGCCTAGTCAGTATACAGAATGAGAATTGTATTCCCCGAACTTCTGAGCCCATCGAATCTGATGGTCAGTCCAGACTTTTGAGGTGATGAAGTATTGTATGTTTTGATAGTTGGTAAAGACCGTAATCAGTTTTTCTGTTCTGATCAAGTAGTGTCTCCATTCCTTGAATGCCTCTAGAATGGTGCGAAGTTATTTATCAGGAATTTCGTAATTGTGCTCTGCTGTGTTCAACTTTCGTGAATAGAATGCTACTGGATCTAATTTTTTCTCAATGAATTGAGAAAGGATACAATCGAGTGCAAAATCGCTAGTGTCAGTTTCTACCACTGTTTCTCTTGATGGGAAAAGGTGGTAGAGTATGAGGGCTGTGGTGAATTTGGGTTTTAGCTCCTCAAAAGCCATATATTGCTTGACTGCCTAATTGAAATTCTTAGAATTTCTTCGTAATGTCTCGATTATGGGTTTACTAATTGTCGAGAAGTTTTTGATTAATAGTTGGTAGAAGTTGGCGAATCCAATAAAGACTTGCACATCTCCAACCAACTTAGGTAAGTTCCAAAACATTATTGATTCCCACTTTCGGGTGCTCATAGACACCTGGTAGACTGTCACTATGTAGCCTAGTAATTCCACTTCTTTGGTATAGAAGGTCGACCTTTTGAGCGATACTGTTAATTGAAAGTTAGATAGACTTTGTAAAACCCTCTTGACAGCTTCGATATATTACTTTTCATCCTTTGAATATATAAGGATGTCATCAAGGTAACATACGACTCCACGTTCCGCTTCTGCTATTTTCCCCCCCCTACATTTCTTCCACATCTTCAACACTACCAGCGTCCGGTGTGCCCACACGTTTGTGCTATCTTAAAGACTCTCAAGCCGAGGCCTCCCTATCGTGACTAGGGATGGCTTCAGTTCCCCTTCCCCCCTCCGAGCACTCCTCCACGTCAGGAGTGCGCCCTCATGTCCCCGTCTTCCTAGAACTGCTCGAAAGATCCTCAACGGATGCAGGAATCTCCAACCAGCTCTTTCTACCCATAAGTTCAACAGAGCTTGACGACCTCTCTCCTGGAGAGGCCGTCATCCTTCCCCTCCTCTGCACCTCACTTCTAGCGTGGAGGTCCATCTCCACCCAGATAGATGAACTGGCCCTCGAGGTCGCCCGCCTCTCAGGACAAGTCGACGAACTCTACTCTCGCAGGGACAAGGGCCAGCGCCCCCCCCCCCCACAGCCAGACTGACACCACGGCGGCGTCGCTCTCGGCTCTTCAGCTGTTGGTTAGAGACCTCGCGTCCCAGCTGACCACCTCCCTCCCTCAGACAACACGCCACCAACAACCCCTACCCCAACGCCCCACACCTGCAGCGCCCTCCACAAGCATGGCTCGGGCAGCTCCTTCGCGAAAGGGCACAGATTCCGCCACGTCTCCCCCTACCGCGACCCTTACCGGTGAGCTTACCCCCCTCTACGAGGGTGGTAGTGACACGGACATCCCCTGCTACAGCACAAAGGACCAGAAATGGTACGGCGACATGGCCGCATACGTGGCGAAATTCCCTCGCTCCTGGGAGGCCCAGACATACAGGGAAGGGAAATACTCCCCCCTCTCGGAGTTCCGTCCTGTCCCGCAGACGACGGCTCAGTCCGTTGCCCCCTCCTATGCCCAAGCCGCTACTGCTGGACAGAAAAAGAAAGGAAAGACAAACAAAGCAAAAGGCACTCCCTTGGCTGCCCAGGTTGCGTCTGGACCGGCACCTCCGGCCCCCTCAAAAGGGCCCAGGAGCCTTCCAGCAGCTGAGAGACGTTTCTTTGCCCCCCAGTCCTCCCCTTTCCCACACTCTCAGTCTGACTGAATAGCCGCCTCCTTCCCAGACATTGGTGCCTCCATCCTTCGTGAGGCGGGCTGCACCCTACCCTTATCCTTCTCTTCCCGGGTCAACGACAGAGGAGTGGTGACACTTCTTGCTCTCTCCCCATTCATCTCCTCTACTGCTTACGCTCCCTACTATAAAGCCCTCATGACCAAGCTAAACCAGTCCTTCCCAACCGGGGATGCTCCGTGGCTCTCTTTCCGCCTGACCCCCAATGAAGTTCCGCTGGCAATACACTCCCTCCCTATTGCATACCTTCCGGAGGCAGACGACGACCTCCTACAGTCCCTCAGCAACACCATTCTGAACGTAAAGAACGTCCAGATCCTCTCCGCCCACTATTTGAATCCCGTCCGCGATTCCAGATTCCACAAAAAGGCGACCTCGGTTGTGGTAACAGTCGCGCCTGAACATGAGGCCACAATGCTGGGCAACGTTTACCTTTTCTCCTCTCGATACAAGATCGAGAGGGCCTACTCGGCCAACAGCCTCACTCAATGCCGTAATTACTGGGAATTGTCACAGTTGCATGGCAGATAGTGGAAGGAGACGTTTGTGGCAGGTAGTGGAAGGAGACGTTTGAGGCAGGTAGTGGAAGGAGATGTTTCACCATGACAAAGATATTTGTCATGAGGTTTAGTTTGAATTACTTTCACGCACATGACCTATTAAGAGGTCATGGGGGCAGTGCATGAGGCCAAGGGGGCTGCACAGTTTGATTTACTTTCACGCACATGACCTATTAAGAGGTCATGGGGGCAGCGCACGAGGAGAAGGGGGCTGCGCGATTTGATTTACTTTCACGCACATGACCTATTAAGAGGTCAGGTGGTTTACGCACATGACCAATGATACGGTCATGTGATGTTTTTCATGAGTCACGATTATGACTCATGGTTATTTTAATTTATAAGCGGGTTGAGTGAAGGACTATAAAAAGACGCTCGAAGAGCCTGGTAGTTAGTTCTTCCCGCAACCACTTATTATACTTTCTTACCAATATTATTAAGAATAGATTCTATTCTACCACTTCGAGAGTTCTACCACGATACGACTTGATTATTAACGTTCAAAGAAGGAACGTAGACAACGGTCTAAGAATAATAATCAAGGTCTTGGTAAGAAGAATAGACGAAGTAACGGAGCAAGAAGGAAGAGAAGTATCGCATTATTATAAAGGGACTAACAGGGAGCTGTTGCCTGTCGCAGGATACATATTGATACCGGAAGATAGGTAGGATACCTAACATTTGGTTGCGTCTCAAAAGCGACACCCAACAGCAACATGGAGGCAGAACAGACAGAAAGAGGGACGGGGGCAACCCCGGCCCCACCAGCACCATTGAATGTACTGAGCATGACGGGAGAACAACTGGAATACATGGTAGCAGGACTTAGGCCTGCACGAACGACAGAAGCACTCAAATTAAGAAACCCCGATGTCTTCGATGGAGAACCAACCAGACTCAGAGGATTCCTGGTACAGCTTAAACTGTACTATGAAGCCGAAGAATGGACGGACGAACAGGACGACAAAAAGATCAGATTCGCAAAAACTCTGCTCAGGGGTACAGCAGAGAAATGGATCACTCCAATAGTGGAGGAAACCACCTCCAAGGTGTGGCACGAATGGGAAGAGTTCGCGAGAGATCTCAGAGCTCAGTTCGAGGACAAAGACAAACGACAAGGAGCAAGGAACCAGATAGAAAATATGGTTGAAGGAAAGAATACGGTTATCAAATTCTGGCACAACATTCAACTGTTAGCCCCGGATGCCGAATACGATACGCATACCCTACGATGACAACTCTTAAGGGGGATCCACGAAGAACTGCACGAATCATGGACCAACTCGGACAGAGTTTTCAACACGACCGAAGAACTGGCCCAGTGGTTTGCGGAGCTCGAGAATAGGAAAAACCAAGGATGAAGCAACCGAGAGAGACTGGCCCGACAACAAAATAGACCACCAAGGGCCCTAACGACCAATCAAGGAGGGGAAGCAATGGACCTTGACGCAATAAGAGGAACAACCCAACGATTCGAAAGACCAGGACAGAGGTTCAGACTAGCCTGGAGACCAATACGACTGAACCTCCCAAGGATAACACCGGAAGAGTTGCGGAAGTGCAGGGACAGCAATTTATACTTCCGCTGCGGAAAGGCAGGGCATCGGGCAGTCGAATGCCCAGACAAGAATGCCAAGATTAGAGAGATGGGGAACCAAGAATCGGAGGAAATGAAGGAGGCTTTAAACGACAACAGTCCCCAGTAACAAGTGGTCTGAGGGACGACCAGCACGAAAAACCTACTAGGACTATACAAATATCGATGGCAACGGACTACAAGATACAAATCAACACCACGGACAACAACAATGACGAATGAGATCAGCTGATGATAAAACTCAAAATACTCACAAAAAGGGAATCACCAAAACCAACGCGATGGTCGACTCGGGAGCAATGGAGGATTTTATCGACAGAAAATTCTGTAATACCCACTGGATACCCCTCACGAAAATCGACAAACCAAGGAACATCTATGTGGTTAATGGAGAAAAGAGTAAGGCGGGCCCCATTACCCACACGGCCAAAATAGCCATGGAAACAGGATCTCATCAGGAAATGATAATATTACAGGTAGCAAATATGGTCAAGCATACTGCTATCCTGGGAATACCATGGCTAAGGAAACACAACCCGAATATCGATTGGGAAAAAAGACGGATCGACCTCGGAAGTGAGAGGTGTACCCAGGTATGCCTAAATGAATCACTAAGAATCGAGGCAGTACCTACCAGACTGGCCAGATGGGAAAATGAATACAGTCAAATCACCGAGACAAGGAGCAAAGAAGAAGATATTCGGATCCAACGGTTGGATCCCGAAGCAAAGATACTGACCAAAGGGCCGAAGGGAGCGGCTGGACACGACCTGTACAGCATCCAAGAAGAAATCATCCCGGCCAAAGGGCAAGCGGTGATAAAGACAGGAATATCAATCTGATTACCGGATAGCACCTATGGACGAATTGCCCCACGAAGTGGATTAGCTACCAGGCATAGCCTAACCACAGGAGCGGGGGTGATAGACGCAGACTATCACGGAGAAATCAAGGTTCTCTTGATGAACCTGAAAGAAGAAGAGTACGAAGTCAAGAAAGGCGATCGGATAGGACAGGTAATTGTCGAAAGAATCGACAATAGTGGACTACAAGAAGTAGACGGCCTCGACGAAACCGGAAGACAGGATCGTGGATTTGGAAGCAACGGAAAAAACACCTGCAAGGAACCTGAAGGACGACGCGCCAATATTGATTTCATATCAGCAAAAACCTTCGGAAAACTATATCAGAAAGGAGAACCAAGCGGTGTTCTCAAATGGGGTCAAGAAGAAAAAACGACGATTGCGGAAACCTCGACGATCAGCACTAGGTTAGCAGTACGACAAGAAGCAACAAAGAAGAAAGCGACTCTAAGATATCTGGTACCAAGCGAATACCACGACTTCTTAGACATGTTCGAAGAAGGAGAAAGGACGGACTTGCCCAAACACAGAGAAGAGGACCACAAGATCGACCTGGTGAACAGAGCACCATTCATGAAACTTTACTCCTTGAGAGAAGAAGAGTTGAAGGCTCTATGAGATTACGTCCAGCAGAACCTGGAGAGAGGATGGATATGGCCATCATCGTCAGCGGCAGGAGCACGGATATTATTCGTCAAAAAGAAGGACGGAAAACTCAGATTATGCGTGGATTTTAGAGAACTGAATGCAGTCACCAAGGAGGACCGATATCCACTACCTCTGATCAACGAAGCATTGGATAGATTGGGAAAGGCCCAATACTACACGAAATTGGACATCAAGGATGCCTACCACAACATCAGAATATTTAAAGGAGACGAATGGAAAACGGCATTTCGAACACGATATGGGCTATACGAATACCTGGTAATGCCTTTCGGACAGTCCAACGCACCGGCAACATTCCAAAGATGGATCAACACCAAGCTCAGCAGGTTCTTGGATATATGCTGTATCGTCTATCTAGACGATATCCTCATCTATTCAAAAACAATGGAACAATACCGGAGGGACATCCGAAACGTCATGCAAGCATTAAGGGAAGCGAAGATCAAACTAAAGCCAACGAAATGCGAATTCCATCAACAAGAAACCGAATATTTGTAGTTTGTCATCAACCCTAATGGAATACGAACTGACCCGGTCAAGACAGCAGCAATAGACGAATGGAAACCACCAAAGAGCGTAAAAGGAGTACAAAGCTTTCTGATCTTTTGCAATTTTTACCGCCGATTCATCGAAGGATTCAGCAGAGTGGCGAAACCACTATACGAGCTGACGAAAAAGGATACCAAATGGAAGTGGGCGGACAAGCAGCAAACAGCATTCGACAAATCAAGAAACAAACTCACCGCGGCACCGATCCTGCGACACTTCGACCCGTAATTACTGATCATGATAGAAACAGATGCGTCGAATTATGTCTGCTCAGGGATTCTATCACAGTTAGGCGATGACAAACTATGGCGCCCGGTGGCATTCCGCTTGAAGACAATGACCAAAGCTGAATGCAACTATGACATCCACGATAAAGAACTATTAGCGATAGTTCAGGCACTCAAGGCGTGGAGAAAATATGCACTGGGAAGCGAACACGATACCAGGGTGGTAACCGACCACAAAATCCTCCCCGCCTTCACCACCACCAAAGAACTCAACCAACGACAAATGAGATAGAGCGAAACCCTATCTCAATATCACATCAAAATTGAGTACCGACCTGGAAAACAAGGAGGACAACCTGATGCCCTTACCAGAAGACAAGAAGACCTACCGACCAAGGAGGACGAAAGAATCCAGCAGAGAAAAAGGATTCTTTTACCGAAGGAAAGGTACTTCAAAGACGAGAAGGAAAATGAAAGAAACGAATCCATCAACGAGATGGAAACAGCAATATTATCCAATGACGACCATACAGAATGGATACGAAACATGATGGGGAAGGATACCAAAAAACAAACAATCAGGAAAGCGTTAAACGAAAAGCAAGAAGAAATGGAGGCGATAGCACTCGGGCCATACGAAGAAAAAGAAGGATACCTTTGGTACGACAACAAGATAAGGATTCCGGACGACGAACCTCTACGAACGGAGACGATAAGGAGAAACCTCGATGTACCACAAGCGGGATATGGCGGAACGGCCAAAACTAGGGAACTGATCAGAAGATCATACTACTGGCCAACGATAAGAGAAGACGTCAAGAAATACGTCAAAAACTGCGACATATGCCAAAGAACGAAGGTAGTACGTCACGCGCCATACGGATTGCTAAATCCTATCGAACCACCTGGAAGACCGTGGCAATCTATTGCTATAGATTTCATAACAGGGCTTGCGAAATCGAAAGGTTATGACACAACATGGGTGGTTATTGACCGCCTGACCAAGATGGCCCACTTCATACCCTGCAGAATGGACATGAATACAACACAATTCTTTTACCTCTTCAAAGATCAGGTGTTCAGAATCCATGGATTACCGAAAGATATCATATCAGACAGAGGATCACTATTCACGGCAAATCTCTGGAAAGAGATCGCAAGACAATGGCACATCAAAAGGAAACTCAGTACGGCATTCCACCCGCAGACCGATGGACAAACAGAAAGGACGAATGCCATATTGGAACAATATCTACGGGCATACGTCAATTATCAACAGGGTGACTGGGCCGATATGCTAGCAACTACCGAGTTCGCATACAACAACGGAAGACAAGAAACGACCAAGACGACACGCTTCTTTCCGAACTATGGATACAATCCAATATACGAACTGGCAAAATACGACATACCTGTGCAATCAATCGAAGCAAAAAACATGCAACAATTGCATGACATATTGCGAGAAGAAATATGTCTTGCACAAGAAAAGCAGAAGGAATACGCCGATCGATACCGAAAACCCGATCCCAACCTCCAAGTCAATGACTAGGTATGGTTGATACCAAAGGATATACGAACCACCCGACCGTCAAGAAAACTGGACTACAAGAAATTAGGACGATTCAGGATCATCGAACTCATCGGACTAAGAGCATGTAAGCTTGACCTCCCACGCTCGATGAACAACACTCATCCTACATTCCACATCAGTCTCCTCGAACCCTACCAAGACAACGCCTTCGCATCACAAAAGAAGCTTCCTCCACCGCCTATCAAGACCGAAGGCGAAGACGAATACGAACTTGAGAAAATCATCGACTGAAGACTACACTACAACAAACTCCAATACTGAGCCAAGTGGACAGGCTACTCGGAAGAACACAATCAAGAGTGGTACTCAGCCACTGACTTCGCCAACGCTTAAGATACCATCCAACAATTCGACCAAAACTACCCCGACAAGCCCAGACTTCTGCCCGATGGAAGACGGTATTTGGATCAAGGAAGAAATCAACAACGAAGACTGGGTCCAACTAGGGGACCTACCGATCAGGAAAATGAAGGAAGCGGAAGACGAGAAAGCACACAAGTGTCTGTCATGGACACGGTGCTACGACGACGGGTGCCCCACCCACTACACGGAGAAGATGGGAACAAATTACTTTCCCAAGAAAAGAGACTAGAAACCGCCGGTGTCGCCTCTACTAGGCGACAAGACCAAGATTTCGGGGACCAAATCTATGGGGAGGGGGTCCAAAAAATCCAAGAAAGTCACCTGGGAACAGGACCCAGCACTGTAGCCGAGCTTGTTGGCAACACAAGAAGATATGGTGGAACGCCTGCAATGGGAGCTGATCATGATCAGCGAACAGAAAAAGACGACGGAAGTAGAGATGGGACTCTACAAAGGCCAGGCTTCGATGTGGGAACAGAAGGCAAGGGAATGAGAGAAAAAGAACGTGCAGCTGGCAAGAGCAGTAATGGCTCAACAGGTCAGGGCATGTTTGGCGGATTACAAGGTGGGGTAGACAGAATCTCAACTAAAGAGGAGGAATGCGAGGATCAGAAGGTTGGAAAACCTTCAAAAACAAAGTAAGAACTGGATGCGTAGGATAGGACGCAATATCCGGCAGACAGCAGGAAATGAAGAGGAGGATGAGTCCCTGATGGCCTAATGGGACTTAGGCCGTGGGGAGACAGGAGCTATTGTCACGGTTGCGTGGCAGATAGTGGAAGGAGACATTTGTGGCAGGTACTGGAAGGAGACGTTTGGGGCAGGTAGTGGAAGGAGATGTTTTACCATGATGAAGATATTCGTCATGAGGGTTAGTTTGATTTACTTTCACGCACATGACCTATTAAGAGGTCATGGGGGCAGCGCACGAGGCCAAGGGGGCTGCGCAGTTTGATTTACTTTCACGCACCTGACCTATTAAGAGGTCATGGGGGCAGCGCACGAGGCTAAGGGGGCTGCGCAGTTTGATTTACTTTCACACACATGACCTATTAAGAGGTCCAGTGGTTTATACACATGACCAATGATACGGTCATGTGATGTTTTTCATGAGTCACGATTATGACTCATGGTTGTTTTGATTTATAAGCGGGTTGCGTGAAGGACTATAAAAGGAGGCCAGAAGAGCCTGGTAGTTAGTTCTTCACGCAACCACCTATTATACTTTCTTACCTATATTATTAAGAATAGATTCTATTCTACCACTTCGAGAGTTCTACCACGATACGACTTGATTATTAATGTTCAAAGAAGGAACGTAGACAACGGTCTAAGAATAATAATCAAGGTCTTGGTAAGAAGAAGAGACGAAGTAACAGAGCAAGAAGAAAGAGAAGTATCGCACTATTATAAAGGGACTAACAGGGAGCTGTTGCCTGTCGCAGGATACATATTGATACCGGAAGATAGGTAGGATACCTAACAGGAATACGGACACCATTCGGCTAGATGCAAGATTGACCACCCAGTATGCCCGATCTGCGCCCTCTCCCACCGAAAGCAGGCACACCGATGCCAGAACCCAACCTGCCCTAAGGGCGGAAACCTCAAGGCAGTGGTTGACTGCTGCCCAACCTCCTCCTCAATGTATATGCTCTGTAAGGGCCAACACCCGGCTTTCACTAGAGAATGCCCATCGAGACCCTCCCCTCCTCCTGCCCATCGAGACCCTCCCCTCCTCCTGCCCAGAGGCAGTCCGCTGTTCTGTAGAATGAAGAAGTTATAGACACGACGAAAGACTCCGGCGAGGGTCCTTCAACTGGTTCACGATCTTTCCTACCCCCCTTCGCTCTTGAAACACCCCGTCCTAGGCATGGTGATGCCCCCCCAACACGTCCCCCCGTCCCTGCCCCAAAACTCCAAGGAGGTGCCCTGCCGAACCCCACATGGCAGGAATCTCCCACTCCTCTCCCCCAGCCTGAGACGCTGAAAGGCGTGTAATGGCTGGTCGCACCTCTCTTGTGAGTTCCGCACTGGCGGCCGGCTCCCTTAACCCCATATCCGTTCTGCAACACAACTGCTTGGGAAGCTGGGATGTGTTCCTTTCACTCTTTAATTCTTTTTCTGTTCTGAGCTCCCCCCCTACCCTGGTCGCGCTGCAAGACCCCCCCCTACATAGGACCAGACCCCCATCATTCGCTCGTTTCAAACCCTTTCTGCCCCCCTGCCCCAATGGCGGCAAGCCCACAGTGGCCTGCTACATGCATGTTTCCTCTACTCAACAGTTCTCGGGCCTCCCGGTCTTTTCGGAAGTGAGGGGTTGGATTGCTATTGACTTTCATTCATCTGTTGGTTTCTTTGATTCCTTTGTTACCAAGTTCAGGATCGTGAATCTCTACAGTACTTGGGACGGCTCCCCCTTTTGCTGGACCATCTCCCCTGAGATAGCCTTCCCCCACGCCACCACACTGACGCTGGTAGTGGGAGACTTTAATGTTCACAACCCCTCGGTGGACCCTTGCCGCCTTGTTTTAGATTTCAGACCTCAGCGCCTCGACACCCTTCTTCGAAAGGGCTGCTGAGGAAGGCTTCTCCCTCTTGAACACTCCGAGTACTCTCACCTACTTCCCCTTCGACCGTGAACTCCGTCCCTCAGTGATAGACCTATCTTTCGCCAACGCCACCATATGCCCCAGTTTCCAATCATGGGACACACCCCTGCCCCCGACCGGCTGGGACCACGTTCCAATCCTCATAACCCTAGCTGAACCTCTGGCCCGCCCACCCTATCTGGCCCCAGCATGGACAAAGACAGATTGGACCTCCCTTGAAGGGGAGGTCAAGGCCATGCGGATTGACCCCCCACTCCTTCTCCGTCTGGTTCGACACCGCCATAGGCAGACTGCGGACCACCCTCAGGCTCCATACCCCAGACAAGTGGCCCTCCCACAAGTCCAAGCCGAGGTGGACCCCCAACCTCACCACGCAGAGGGCTGCCTTCCACTCGACAGTTAGGTCCGCCCGTCGCGACCTCCTCCCCTCCTCCAAGCAGCAGTGCAGAGAAGTACGATTACTATACTTCAAGGCCATAAAGAAGGCCAAAACCAAATACTGGAATAACTTCCGAAAATCGGCCACTCCATAGGCGGTCTGGACCGCAAAGTGCTACGCCTTTGGCAGGTTCCGACAGATACCAGGGGCGGACAGCCCCATGGGCATTAACAAAGTCCTACTCTCCCACTGCTTTCCCGAAAAGCAATCCACGCGCCCTCCAGCCATCCTAAGAGAGTACAAAGATGTCCCACTGTTATCGGCGGAAGAGATCGCAACCGCTCTCAGGAACTCCACCTCATCCTCCACGCCCAGTCCAGACCAGATTCCCTACTCTGTCTGGAAAAAAGTCCACTCCTTGAATCCTAACATTTTGACTTCCATCCTCGGCCCCCTCGTTCGGTATGGACACCACCTACCCTCTCTGAAGATGGCCAACGGCATAGTGCTTGACAAGGCTGATAAGTACTCCTACGACACTCCGGCGTCATTCCGCATCATCGTACTGCTAGAGATGGTCTCCAAGATCCTCGGGAGGGTTATGGCGACCCGCCTCTCTGCCCTCGCCCGCTTTCTGGGCCTCTTGTCCCCCCACCAAACTGGCTCTCTCCCTGGCCTGAGCACCTTTGACGCGGCAGCGACTCTCACTCATGAGGTTCAAATCTTTATGCGCCCTAAACTCAAGGTCTCGACACTCTTCCTCGACATAAAAGGCGGTTTCGACAACGTCTTCGCCACCTTACTTTGTGAAAGGCTCGCCACTAAAGCAGTCAACCAGTACATGGTCTCTTGGATTAGGTCCTTTCTCCATGGCCGCTCCTGCCACCTGGTCTTCCAGGGGGCCCCCCAGGTCGTCTCCCCAGTCTCTGTTGGCACGCCTCAGGGCTCCCCGATCTACACCCTCCTGTTTGTCATTTACGTCTCAACCCTCAACTTCTCGATCCCTAGGGGCCTCATCCTCTCCTACGTGGACAACTTCGCAATCACAGACGCCTTGGGCTCGTACCGCCGGAACATCCAGCGGCTGCAGGGAGTAACCTCTGTTCTTCAGGCAAAGGCTAGCAGACTCGGGGTGTCCTTCTCGATCCCAAAGACTGAACTCAGGCACTGGACAACCCCTGCACAGAAGGTCCACTCACCGGTGATCCCGGTCCTTTTGGGCGGGCACCTCTTTTACCCCTCCTAACTGATACAGTGGCTTGGGTACTGGTTCGAACCCTCGTCCACCTCATGCACTAAGGGCACCACCTCATACTTCTCCAGAAGACTCGTCCTAGCCCAAGGGGCCTTTGCGACGATTAAAAGACTGTCCAGGCCCAGTAAAGGCCTTCCCCCCTTTCTATGCCATCGGCTGGCATCGTCACTCATCTCTCCGATTCTCCTCTATGGGGCAGACCTCTTCTCCCCAACTCTGACCCTCTTATGCAGGATGTCCGTCTTTTGGAGATCTGTCCAAAGGTGGGTTACTAATTGCTTTTCGTCTACCCTGGTGGGCATCTTGGCCTGTGAATCGGCTCTCCCCCCCCTCCCACTTTTAGTCCTCCACCGTCAGAGGCTGGCCGCTTCTCGCCTAGTATGCCTCCCCCCCGAAGCCAATCTGGCAACAGCCAGGCTCCACTCGTCCTTCCCGACCTCCTCCCCCTTTAGCGCACCGGAAGACCACCAAAGTTTCTCTAGGGGCTTGACGTCAGTTTATGTCCCGCTTCTCTAGAAGACTGCCACCCCCCACCCCCCTATTCGCAAATACCTCCCGCTAGACGCGATCGCTCACCACACCCTCCATTTCATCGACACCTCGGGCCCTGTCCCTGTCTTTTCACTTGACCTCCTTCCACCTGACCAGCTCCCCCTAAGAGAAGGGACTCGGTCCTACCAGTCAATCAAAGTTGCAAATACGAAACGCCCTCGTCGTGGACTGGGCTGCCCAGTTCCCCCCACCGCCCTACTACCCCTTCGCCATGTCCCTCAAGCCCCACTCTTTTATGGGACTGGGTAGGTTTCTCGCGGGAAGGATCCACCAAATGCGCTTGGGCAAGAGTTACCTCGCTGCGCACCCCTCCTGGTTTACTGACGACCCCTCCCCCCTATGTCCACATTGCGAGGAAGACGAGGAGGATGTCGCACATGTCATACTCTACTGCGAGTCTCACAAAGGACCTCGTGAGTGCCACCTCCGGGGGCTCACGGATGTCAGCAGAGACAGCTCACTTTGGACTAATACAGACTCCCTCCGCTCCTTGGCGAAGTACCTGAATGTGACCACTACAGGCTTTCCCCCCGGCATGCTGCCTGCAGACTGGGACCCCCCCTCAGAAACCGCCCCCCACGACGCAGGGCTTCCGATTCATGGCTTCAAGCCCTGAGTTGCGGCACCCACCTCACTGTCTAACTCACCCCATGTTACTGCCTTTCCGGTTGCTGGTTGGTTTTATTTTTCGTTATGATTTTTGTATTTTTTTGTTTTAGTTCCTTGGGATTTTGTGTCGGCTATCGGACACCTTAGGAGGATTTTATATTTTGGTACGGGTTTTACTTTCTTTTGTGATCGCACATTTGAGATTGAGGTTTTGTTTATGCCATAGCTAGCGCTACATGCAAGTTCTTGTACCGCAAACAATGAATACATGATGATAAAAAAAAAAAAAAAAAAAAAAANAAACAATGAATACATGATGATAAAAATAAAAAAAAAAAAAAAAAAAAAAAGGTAACATACGACTCCCACATCCAACTATTCTTTTAGCACTTGGTTCATCATATCTTGGAACATTGTCAGAGCATTGAGCAGTCCAAATGGCATAACATTATATTTGTGGGACTCTTATCTTATCTGGAAGGCTGTCTTCCATTCATCTCCTTTCTTAATCCTAATCAAGTGGTAGCCGTCTTTAAGGTCTAAGTTGGTGAAGATATTGGCACCAGCTACTTGGTCTTGGAGTTCGGACATTAGTGGAAAAAGATGTCAGTTGAGGATCGTAATCTTATTTAGATTTCCATAGTCCACAACCAGGTATAGTCTGCCATCTGGTTTGGGTATGAATAATATTGGTGCTCAAGCCGGTGATTAACTCCAGGCGATCTTCCCTTATTTGATCATAGTTTTCAAGTATTCTTGTAAAGCCTTAAGCTGCTTTTCCGACAGCCGGTATATCAGTCCCCAAGGGGGAGTTGATCCAAGAATCAACTTAATTCCATGATCAAAGGTTCGTCTTCGGACTAATATTTTTGCCTTCTGTGCTTCAAATAAATGTGATGGTGGTGGAAAGACTTGTTCATTCGCGGATGGACCTGAGGAGAGAGTTACTTTTCGTCTGATCTAATAAACAGCTAGCCAATGGCCTGTATATATACATAATACCAGTATTGGGCTAGAACCCCAGATGAACACATACCTCGGTTATAACCTCATGCAGACAACCGACTCTCTTATGCATACATGCCATCATGCCAACATCACCACATACAACCACCTATACATCCATATACCTCTACCTATCTACCTTTCCTCCACAGCAGGATTATACTTCAATCAAAATGTTTGTTATGGCTGTATTCTTTCCGTAACGATTTGAGTTCAACTGCATTTTTGATGGTACTGATCATGCTGATATGACAAGTATTTGAGTCATGCGCTACTGGTTTGTCATATTCAAACATATCTGTTATTCCTTCTACTTGTTCCATATAGTTTTCGCAACTTTTTGCGGAGAAGGTTTAGTTTTCAGCATCTTCTATATGCAACACTGAGTGTTCACAATACCACCAACCAAACAGAATTATCATTCCATAATGACGTGCTTTAGCTACTTCACACGATACTTCAGAAAAGTGTTGGTACTTTCCTATTTCCAACTTTATAGGTAGGGTATAATACTTTCCTCCTTAGACGGCTGATGACCTATCAAAGCCTGAGATATCAACTGCATTATTGCGTTCAACTATAGGAACGTGAAGGTCTTCAACTAGGTCCTTATTGATAAGGAACATGTTGGATCCCGAGTCTAATAAGACTTTAACTTTGTAGCACTTATCATGAATATAGAGGTAAGCGATCTCCTTCAGACAGTTGTATTGTTTTGGTTTTGGAGCGCCTAATTCCACACGCTTAGCATGGATTAGACTTTCTTGGTTCTTGTGTTTAGGCATTGTAGGTGTTGGGTGTATATAACAAGATATTTGTTACTATGCCTGCGTAGTTTCTACCACTGAGGTCTCCTCAGATAAAGTAGTAACTCTTTAGCTTTAACAATCTGAGTCTATATCCTAAGCGGTATTGCACTGATATGCAATTGCGCATGACCAGTTTTCAGGCTGAATACCTTCTCACGATGCACCAGACCTAGGCTCATAGCAGATATTCGAGCGGTTATTAGCCATTTTACTCCCAGGGTATGGGGTTCCTGCTTTTACCGCTTGTAACCGGTACAGGTTACTGGTTTAGGATTTTTAGGTATCAGTTGATACTGTTTGAGTTTTGAATTTGTTTCAGGAAACGAGGTGTGCCTCTAGCCTGATAGTATAGAGTTTGATACTCTATATGTTTTATGTTTGGTTTCGAGTATCGGTTTGATACTTTACATGTTTTATGTTTGGTTTCGAGTATCGGTTTGATACATTATATGTTTTATGTTTGGTTTCAAGGCTACCATTTTGGAGTCTTATATGTTATGAGAAGTAAGGCTCCCAGTAGCCTCAGAAAGTATATTTAAGAACTGCTATTCTTCACGTTAGAAGAAGCAGACTTCGGCAGACAGAGTTCTCAATATACTTGGTTGAACAGTTACTCTCTTCAGTTCGCTTCAAGAATCTTTAGTTTGAGATCCACCAAACATCTCGGAGACTTCAGTAGTTGCGATATAGTAAGAAGCATGTTCAACAACCTTGGCTAAAGCCTCTGGACCTCCATTCACTAGTTACTACCTTGGTATAGAACAGGGCCCGTTAACCCTACGTTTACCGCATCTCCTGAGAGGTAGTTACACCGATCCTTTTCCTTGGAGTTTCTCTTATCCCTCCAGCTACCTCAGAGTTGCCTTGCGCACCAAAGCAGTATATTCCTACCCTACACTATGGCCAGAAAGCAAGATAATACATACATATAATATGACTCAGACTCATGTGGTAGGTAGAACAGCCCGCATCTGTTGTCCTCCTGTCTTGTATAGTTATCAGGTAGATCTTGCATAGCTATGTCACAACTTCTTTAGTATAATAACCTGCTTGCACATGGGTAGCAGGCAGCCACCAGGTAACTCACAAAACTTTGCACTGTCGGCTCCGGGGCCATATGGGCATGTTAACTATCCTCTTTTTTGATCAAGACTGTCACGAATGTGGCTTAGCAAGGAAAGGTTTTCACATGACTCGTAGTTATGAGTCATAGG
>JACCEG010000385.1:123864-146912 GCA_014065205.1 Tuber brumale | reverse complement strand
CCAATGAGGTGGAAGCTCGGCAAGAAATTTGGTGTGGTTTTTTCTTTCGCTGTGGTTGTAACGGCAACGGAGTCGGGGTCTGCGCAATGCTAGTGTCACTCTGTTTGCCTTTCCCTTTGGGGGTGGCGGGTCTTGAGTAATCCTTGTCAGTGTCCATCCCTTCTTCTTTTTGGGCTGGTGGCAGGTCATCCCTGGCCGCTGGCTTGGGTCGGGAGGGGCAGTCATTATTGGTCGCAGAGTGATCCCCTGAACAGTTGGGGCATTTCAGGGGTGAAGTGAGGCAGCATGCAGCTACAGCCTTCAGGTGTCCGTCTTTGGGGCATGTAGGGTTTGTGCACCGATGGGCGGAGCGGGGGTGGGAGCCAGAGTAGAGTGGGCAGACAGAGCTGCTCTCCTTACACATAGGAGAGGGATGTCCAAATTTCCAGCACTTTCGGCATTGCATGTAGCGGCTTTTGGAGTGGCAAACATCCACTTTGCGGGGCTTTGAGTATAGGTAGATGGTCCTTCCTATCTTCACAACGTCAGTAGGAGGAACGGATACAACAATCGAGGTAGAGTTCTTAGTGGCCCTGATTTCAGGGTTCGGCTGCAGGTATCTTGCAGAGAAGATCATCACGCCTGTTGCGTTTAGGATAGAGTTTCCCAGCTCAGAGCGGAGCTCCTCTGGGTCCGACGGGAGGAAGGGGATGGGTAAGCCATGGATGGCCAACTGGACTTCATTGGGGGCCGGCCTACACGGCCTGAACGGGTTCTCTCCAACTGGGAACGCCTTATTGAACCTTGCGGCGAGGCCGTAGTAGTAAGGAGAGTAGGCGGTAGCGGGGGTCTGTAGGGAGCGGGTGGTGAGGGTGAGGGCACCTCTGGCGTTAACTGAGGCGCTAAATCCTAGTGGGTGGGGGCAGTTCGCTTCCTTCAGTACTTGGGCTGCTATGTCTGGGGCTGTTGCGACTATCCTAAGTGCGTCCCGGTGAGGGAGGGGAGTCTCTCGCGGAGAGAAGAACCTTCTGTCCACTGCCGGAAGGGGGGGTGGCCGTCTAGCGGAGGGGCCCGCACCCATCGACGCTGCGACTTGGGCTGCAGAATCAGAGGCCTTGTCTCCACTCTTCGATTTTTTGGACTTCCTCCCCACTACTTGCACTTGCGGAGCGGCAGCCTGGGCATAGGTTGAGTGCTTGGACTTGGCTTTGCTGAGAGCCTGGTTGAGTGACGGCTCCAGGTGGCCAGGGGTGAATGAGCAGGCGCTGTATTTTACTTCGCCAAAGGCCTGGGCCTCCCAGGATCGTGGGTGCTTAACTACATAGGCGTTGGGATCACCATACCACTTATCTGTGGCTGTGTCGTAGCGGGGGATGTCAGAGTCAAAGTCAGCCAGCGGACTGTCGGCTGGGATGGGAGAGGCAGGCTGGTTTCTTCCAGTCTGTTTTAGCTGTTTTGCTTGTTGGGATTGATTTGCCGCGATGGTAGGCTTTGCCGAGAGAGAGGCTGCCACTCTGGATGAGAGGTCAGCCACTGTGGCTTGAATGGAGGGTAGGGAGGGGCCCGTGGTTGGTTGGGCTTGTTGTGAGGGTGTTGTAATTTTGCTTTATCAGGAACCGATCCTGTCATGGAGGGCAGCTATTCCTGCGAGCGCTGTCATGATCAGGGGAAGGATTGACGCTGCACCTGCTGTTAGGCTTCTGAGATCAGCATCCCATAACCTGGGGAATACGTCTCTGTTGGTGGCGAGGTTGGAGGTGGTGTGGTTGTACATCTCCCTGAGCAGAGGGAGGTTGGGGTCAAGCGGGCCTAGAGAGGAGGACCGTGACGGGTTTTGGGGGGGGGAGGAGTGGATCTGGGCAGCAGGTGCCAAGGCAGGGGCAGTTGGGACTTGAGCAGTTCTTCCTGCATAGGGGTGGGAGCGCTCAGAGGTGCGAGATTCTGGGCCCGAGGCCCTACCAGTGTTTTGAGTCATAGCAGAAGATATGAATCAAGTGGGGGGTGGGGTAGCTTATAAAGTGAAGCCTAAGCAAGAGGCGAAAATTGTTGTGTCGAGCTGGTTGCTACCCAAAAACTTGGAGTTTAGGGATGACTGAAAGTGGTAATTTTTCAAGAGAGAGGTGAATAGAGGGCGCGGAGCCTGTATGTACAAGTATTATTATTATTATTATTATATATCATTGTCTCGCTTATGGAGCCTAAGGCTATGAAGCGGCACTAACATACAACTTATCCAGGCAACAAACATGGCCGTCCAGAACTCCCATCTCCTAAATGGTAGTGTCAACTTTTGAATGGGCACCCACGGCCAAAGCACAAACAACAACAAGTAAGGAAATCCTCCTATCTGCCTAAAGCCTAACAAATAAGGGAAATACAAGCGCTTGAAACCTAAGCTGCCCTGTTCCTCCTGTCAGTTGCTGCCTGGTGTGTGTGAAGGTAGGTGGGGCACTCCTTGGAGGTGGCCAGGTGATTGTTGCCACAGTTGAGGCAAAGGATGGTAGTATGGAGGCACGGCTTGCCTTTGGTGGGATAGTCTGATCTGCCGCAAGTGTGGAGGTGGGCTGGGTGTTCCTGAGAACAGATAGCACAGTGGGGGGTTTTGGTGCATTGAGAAGGATGGTGACCGAATTCAAGGCATCTGGAGCATTGGGTGTCAGCGTCAAAGGAAAGATAACGCTGCACTTTGAGCTACCTGCGAAAGAGTGAAAGGCCTCTGCTCAGGGCTTTTTATGTAGAGTCTTTGCCGGCAATGGTGGGAACCATGGCTGATCCTGCCTTGTTCTGACGTTGGGCTTCAGTGGTGAGCCACCTGGGAGGGCGGGGAAGGTGGGTGCCTGGGTTGAAGGTTTCAACCTCAGCTTGGACGGTAGGAAAGGTAACAGTAGTGGGAATGCCGTGGATGATGACCTTTTGCCAGACCTCATCCTTTCTGAGGCCGTTAGCAGCAGGTACGGTGGCTCTGATAGCCTCCTCAATGGCAAAGCGCTGGTTTTTAAGTATGGTAGAGGCTGGTGTGTTGTCTTTTGTAATAAGGCGGACGTTGTGGTTGGGGGTGAATTCAATGTTGGATACCAGTTGTTTCTTGATGGCTGTGTTGACAGCATCGCGTATTGCAAGGCAGTTGGTGTCTTCTGGCAGTGTTGTTCCATCTCTTACAACAACAATCGTACAGTCGCGTTTCTTGAGGAGAGATGAGGGGCTGGTTTTCTTTGGTAGGGGTGTTGCAGGTTTGACTGGGAGGGCTTTAGAAGCCTTTTGGGCCCAGGTTTGCGTGGTAACAAGTGGGGGTAGGGTGGATTGGTGGGTGGTTGATGGTTGTTGTTTGAGCTGTTGGGACTGAAGATGCGCAACTTGGTTGGTGAGATTGGTTACCATGGCTTTCAACTTTTCAGTATCTCGGATGTGGCGGTCCTGGACAACACGCATATGTTTCTCCAAGGCAGAGTGGGTGATTTGTATAACCTTGTTATTATTATTATTATATATCATTGTCTCTCTTATGGAGCCAGAGGCTATGAAGCGGCACTAACATACAACTTATCAAGGCAACAAACATGCCCGTCCAGAAATCCCATCTCCTAAATGGTAGTGTCAACTTTTAAATGGGCAACCGCGGCCAAAGTGCAAACAATAACAAGTAAGGAAATCCTCCTATCCGCCTAAAGCCTAACAAATAAAGGAAGTACAAGCAATTGAAACCTAAGCTACCCTGCTCCTCCTGACAGTTGCTGCCTGGTGTGCGTGAAGGTAGGTGGGGCACTCCTTGGAGGTAGCCAGGTGATTGTTGCCGCAGTTGAGGCAAAGGATAGTGGTATGTAGGCACGGCTTGCCTTTGGTGGGGCAGTCTGATCTGCCGCAAGTGTGTATTATTATTATTATTATTATATCTCATTACGCTTATGGAGCCGCAGTGGCTATGAAGCTAACTAACATAGAAAAAGTACACCACGCAAGGGTGCCGGTCAGATATCCCGTCTCCTATTGGAAGGTAGCAACGTTCCATTGGGCCAGCTCATGAGCTATAATGACAAAAAAAAAAATCCTCCAAGCCGCCAAATGCCTAACAAATATAGGAAACAAAAGTAATAGCACTAAACAGCCCTGTTCCTTCTCTCAGTTGCCGCTTGGTGTGCTTTGAGGTATGTGGGACATTCCTTGGAATTAGCCTGGTGAGAATCGCCACAGTTGACGCATTTGATGGTGGTATGCAGACATGCTTTGCCCTTGGTAGGACAATCTGATCTGCCGCAAGTGTGGAGGTGTGCTGGGTGTTCCATGGAGCAGATGCTGCAATGTTGGGTGCCGGTACACTGAGAAGGGTGGTGGCCAAAGGCCAGGCATTTGGTGCATTGGGTATCAGGACCAAAGGACAAGTAACGTTGCACTTTGAACTGCTTCCCAAGTAGTGAGAGGCCTCTGCTGAGGGCTTTATCTGGGGAGTCTTTGCCGGCAATAGTGAGGACCATAGCTGATGCTTGTTTATCCTGACATTGGGCTGGGGTGGTGAGCCATCTAGGAGGGCGTGGGAGGTGGGTCCCTGGGTTGAATTCTTCAATCTCAGATTGAATAGTGGAGAAGGTGGAGGATATGGGGACGCCATGGAGGATGACCTTGTGCCAGATTTCGTCTTGTCTGAGGCTAAGGGCTGCAGGGATGGTGGCTCTAGTTGCTTCCTCAATGGCAGAACGATGCGCTTTGTGGACAGTGGTAGCAGGTGTGTTATCCTTGGTGAGGAGGAGGACATGGTGGTTGGTGGTGAATTCGATTTTTGCAATATGAGGTTTCTTGATTTTATTGTTGATTGCATCGCGAATGGTGAGGGGGTTGGTGGTATCAGGTAGGATGGAGCCATCTCTATCAATGACAATGGTACAGTCGCGGTTGGTCAAAACAGCTGGGGTTGAAGTTTTGGCTGGTGGAATGGTAGAGGNATCAATGACAATGGTACAGTCGCGGTTGGTCAAAACAGCTGGGGTTGAAGTTTTGGCTGGTGGAATGGTAGAGGATTTGACTGTGACTGCTCTGGTAGCTTTTTGGGCCCAGGTTTGTTGTTGTGGGGGGGTGGGTAAGGTAGTTTGTTGTGGTGGGGGGGGTTGTTGGTGGTGGAGTTGGTACTGCAGGTGTTCAACCTGGGAGGTGAGGTGCGCAACTTGGCCATGAAGTGATTGGATGTCTGTAAGATGGCGGTTTTGAACCATCATGAGGTGTTTCTGCAGGGCTTGGAAGCCATCTTCCAGGTGTTGAGTGCGAAGTAAGATGCCAAGGTTGGTGTTGGAAATGCCTTCAGCCAAAGGCCTTGGTGAAAACGTAGGGATGGAAGGATAATCTTCTGTAGAGGTGGTAGAGGCAGGAGCAGGCACAGTTTGGACTGGAGTGCCTGGTTCTTCCTCCATGCGTGTGTCCTCAGGTGAGGCTGGGTTGGGAGGCGGGATGGGTGGGTTGAAGGGGGCTGCAAAGGGGTTTGCACCACCCCTCCCTCTGCCCCTACGTCTATTAGATATCAGAGGGTTGGGAAACCGGACTCAGTGGATAAAGGTGATAAAACACAAATGAGGGGGGATGATTGGAGGTTGAAAAGTCTTTAAAGTGACTGGGTGTAGCGGTGAGGAATGGTTGTCAACCAATGAGGTGGAAGCTCGGCAAGAAATTTGGCGAGGTTTTTTCTTTCGCTGTGGTTGTAACGGCAACGGAGTCCGCCGCAAGTGTGTAGGTGTGCAGGTTGCTCCTGGGAGCAGATAGCAAAGTGCGGGGTTTTGGTGCATTGAGAAGGGTGGTGGCCGAACTCCAAGCATCTGGAGCATTGTGTGTCAGGACCAAAGGACAGATAACGTTGGACTTTGAACTTCCTGCTAAAGCGTGAGACCCCTCTGCTGTGGGCTTTTTCTGTGGGGTCTTTGCCGGCAATCGTCAGGACCATAGCAGAAGCTGCCTTGTCCTTGCGTTGGGCTTCAGTTGTAAGCCATCTGGGGGGACGGGGAAGGTGGGTGCCAGGGTTGAAGGTCTCAATTTCCGCCTGGACAGTGGTGAAAGATGAGGTAGTGGGGATGCCGTGAATGATGACCTTATTCCAGATTTCATCCTTCCTAAGGCCATTGGCAGCAGGGACAGTGGACCTTATGGCTTCCTCAATTGCGAAACGATTGTTCTTGAGGATAGTAGAGGCAGGTGTGTTATCCTTAGTGATGAGGAGGACATGGTGGTTTGGAGTAAACTCAATGGTGGAGACGAGGTGTTTTTTGATGGCTGCGTTGACAACATCACGAATGGCATGGTGGTTGGTGTCTTCAGGAAGTGGTGTTCCATCTCTTTCTATGACAATGGTACGGTCACGTTTCGTCAAAACTGGAGTTGATGAAACTTTATTTGGTGGGGTGCTTGTAGTCTTGGTGAGGATTGCTTTGCCCGCTTTTTGCGCCCAGGTTTGTGCTGGTGGTTGACCTGGTAGGGGAGTAGGTAGGGTGGTGGTGGCCGTGGATGGCTGTTGTTGTAGTTAGGTTTGAAGGGTGGTAACAAGGGTGGTAAGGGCAGTGATTTGATCATTGAGTTCTTGAGTGTCCTTGATGTGTCGTTCCTGAACTACCAACAGGTGTTGTTCAAGGGCTCGAACTCGTGTTGCCCCTTGGTTGTGTTTGTCAATGACATCAAGTATGACTGAATCATCGAATTCCAGGGTGAGCTCTTCCGATTCCGAATCGTGTGAAGGAGGATTGATGTTGCTGCCAACAGTGTGGACAGGGGAGGCAGAGCCTTCACCCATGTCAGTGTCTGCTGGAGAGGAGTGGTGTTGGGGGCGTGGTTGTGGGTTAAAAGGGGTGGCAAGGGGGTTTGTGGCACGCCTGCCTCTTCCTCTGCCTCTGGGGGCCATCAGAGGGGACGGTAGAAGGACTCAGTTGATAAAGGTAGATGAAAACAAATAATAGCGGCTGATTGGTTGATGAAAAGTCTTTGAGGTGTTGGGGGAAGCGGTGAGAATTGGTTGTTAGCCAATGAGGTGGAACCTCGGCGAAAAATTTGGTCTGGTTTTTTCTTTTGCTGTGGTTGTAACGGCAACGGAGTCCTGTATAACCTTGTATCTGGCTATCATGGAGTTGAGGTCGTTTCTGAGTTGGATGATATGAGTGGTGAGGGAGTCTGATCTTGTGTCTTCCTCTTCTGAGAGGTGGACAGCAGTCCTGACTTTGTGGACAGGTGATGGAGTATCCTCAGCCCTCTGAGTATCCTCAGGCGAGGCTGGGTTTTGGGAAGAGGAGGGCTGAAAAGGGGGTGCAAGAGGGTTTGCAGCCCCTTTACCTTTGCCTTTGCGTCTGGCAGACATCAAAGGTGATGGAAAGCGTGACTCAGTTGATAGAGGTGATGGAAAACATATAATAAAGGCTGATTTGTCTGTAAAATGTCCTTGAAGTGGATGGGGAAGCGGTGAGATTTGGTTGTTGACCATTGAGGTGGAGGCTCGCTGAAACATTTGGTAGGGTTTTTTCTTTCGCCGTGGTTGTAATGGCAACGGAGCCTTATATGTTCCAGTGTTTTTTCCGGTTTAGTCAGTCAAGATTCTATGTCAGAAGGGATTTGAGGAGGTATAACTGGTAGGACCATGTTAGAGTAGCTACTAATGTTAGTAGACTCCGTTGCCGTTACAACCACTGCGAAAAGAAAAAACGCACACGCAAAAACTCTTGTGAGCTGTCACATTTTACGCTTCGGCCTATCACGGTCCCTTGATTCTTTCCCGCGATAGCTTCAAGTCCTTAATTTCGCGGATTTTCTCTCGTCTTTACCTTCGTCTAGCGAGATCATTTCCTCTCGCTTTCACTTTATTCCACTTCCTCCATCTACCTCTTCCCTTCGGCGAAACCTTCACGGTTCGCGATTATGGTTCCTGGTCGTTCTGGTCCTTCTGCCGCGTCTGCCGCTCGGGCGTCGGTTGTGCTTTCCAAGGCCGTTGAGAAGTCCCTTGCCCTCGAGGCTGAGGTTTCTCGTCTACGGCACCATGTTTCGGTGCTCTCTCGTCGCCTGCATTTGCGTGACGGGGAGCTTGTTTGTTTACGGGAGGCTCTCGAGGCCTGCCCGTCGTTTGAGTTTTTTGGGTCCCCCTTCTCGGGGGGTGAGGATGTGGCCCCTCTCTTGGAGGAGGAGGTGGCGTTACCTGTGGTGAGGCTGCCCTCTGTGGCTCCGTCCTTGGCTTCTTCGGAGGCCGGGGATATAGCTAGGGGGGTGGCTGACCCCGTGGCTTTGGTGGAGGTGGTGGCTCCGGTGTCCTCTGTGGCGCCTGTGGCTGGTGGGCGTGCCCGTGGGAGGCTGGCTGAGCGTCGCCGCTTGGCTGACCGCCGTCGGAAAGAGCGGGCTGATGTGGCTCGCGGGATGCATGTTTGGCGTCCCTCTGTCGTTGATTCGCCGCTTGTTGAGGCCGGTTTGTCGCGGGTGGTGGAGCGTGTGGTGGTCCCTTTGGGGCCGGTTGGTGCGCTGTTGGCTGGGGTGGCTTCCTCGCAGGAGCCTGAGGCTGTGTTGCCTGAGCCCACGGTTGACGTGACGGTGGTGGATGTGCCGGTTATTGTCCCGGCCGCGCCCTGTGACTTCTGTGGGGCTGCTTTTGTTGCTGGAGGGTTGTGCCATTTGGCGCCCGATGTGGTGGACTCGGTACCGGCGGTTGAAATTTTGCCGGATGTGGTGGATGAAGTGGCGCTGGCTTTGGATCCAGAGGATTACTGTTCCGGCTGTGGTGTTTACATGTGGGCTGGTTCTGGGGGCTTTGCTATTTGCCGGGCTTGTGGGATCAACTGGGTGGCGGATGATGTGCCTGAGGGCGTTGTTGAGGTGGGGGAGGGCTGTCCCTGTGGGAGGTATGGGTGGGATCGGCGTGTTTGCTATTCTTCCCGGGCGGAGCATTGGGCGGCTTGGGCTTCGGCCCGCTGATGTTATTTAAATTGTTTTTGGTTTTTCGTTATGGTGGAGGGTTGCGGGACCGGGTCGCCAGTTGGAATTGTTTTATTTGTTGGGTTGGGAGGCGGTTGGCTGTCGGTGAAGGACATGCCGTAACTCAATGCCTGTTAGGCGTGGGTTTAGTATTAGCTATGGTTGATAGGAATACAATACGAGTAGAAAAAACCACACCAAATTTCTTGCCGAGCTTCCACCTCATTGGTTGACAACCATTCCTCACCGCTTCACCCTTTCACTTTAAAGACTTTTCAACCACAAATCATCCTCCCTCATTTCTGTTTTATCAGCTTTATCAACTGAGTCCCATTTCCCAACCCTCTGATGTCTAATAGGTGTAGGGGCAGAGGGAGGGGTGGTGCAAACCCTTTTGCAGCCCCCTTCAACCCACCCATCCCGCCTCCCAACCCAGCCTCACCTGAGGACACACGCATGCAGGAAGAACCAGGCTCTCCAGTCCAGACTGTGCCTGCTCCTGCCTCTACCACCTCTACAGAAGATCATCCTTCCATCCCAACGTTTTCAAAAAGGCCTTTGGCTGAAGGCATTGCCGACACCAACCTTGGTATCTTACTTCACACTCAACACCTTGTAGATGGCTTCCAAGCCAGGCAGAAACACCTCATGATGGTACAAAACCGCCATATTACAGACATCCAAACACTTCAAGGCCAAGTTGCGCACCTCACCTCCCAGGTTGAACACCTGCAGTACCAACTCCACCACCAACAACCCCCCCCACCACAACAAAATACCTTCCCCGCCCCCCCACAACAACAAACCTGGGCCCAAAGAGCTACCAGAGCACTCCCAGTCAAATGCTCTACCATTCCAACCGCCAAAACTTCAACCCCAGCTGTTTTGACCAAACGCGACCGCACCATTGTCATTGAAAGAAATGGCTCTATCCTACCTGATACCACCAACCCCCTCACTATTCGCGATGCAATCAACAATCCAAGCAAGAACCCTCTTATTGCAAGAATCGAATTCACCACCAACCACCATGTCCTCCTCCTCACCAAGGATAACACACCTGCAACCTCTGTCCTCAAAGCGCATCGTTCTGCCATTGAGGAAGCAACTAGAGCCACCATCCCTGCAGCCATTGGCCTCAGAAAAGACGAAATCTGGCACAAGGTCATCCTCCATGGCGTCCCCACATCCTCCACCTTTTCCACTATTCAATCTGAGATTGAAGAATTCAACCCAGGCACCCACCTCCCACGCCCTCCTAGATGGCTCACCACCCCAGCCCAACGTCAGGATAAAGCAGCATCAGCTATGGTCCTCACTATTGCCGGCAAAGACTCCACCGATAAAGCCCTCAGCAGAGGCCTCTCACTCCTCCCGAAGCAGTTCCAAGTGCAACACTACTTGTCCTTTGGTCCTGACACCCAATGCACCAAATGCCTGGCCTTTGGCCACCACCCTTCTCAGTGTACCGGTACCCTACATTGCAGCATCTGCTCCATGGAACACCCAGCACACCTCCACACTTGCGGCAGATCAGATTGTCCTACCAAGGGCAAAGCATGTTTGCATACCACCAGCAAATGCGTCAACTGTGGCGACTCTCACCTGGCGAATTCTAAGGAATGTCGCGCATACCTCAAAGCACACCAAGCGGCAACGGAGAGAAGGAACAGGGCTGTCTAGGGATTTTAGTTTAGTTTCCGATAGTTGTTAGGCATCTGGCGGCTTGGTGGATTTCCTTTTGTCATTATGGCTGATGAGCTGGCCCAATCGCACGTTGCTACCTTTCAATATGAGACAGGATATTTGTCCGGCACCCTTGCGTGGTGTATTTTTGTACGTTGGTTAGCTTCATAGCCGCTGCGGCTCCACAAGCGTAATGAGATATAATAATAATAATAATACTAATGTTCGTAACATCCTCCGTCTCCGCTACACCTCCGGTGATTGAAATTTATTTCCTATTTGGGATAAACTCAACACCACACCAAACTATCTCCACTTTTCGGTCTGCACCCTCCCCTTGGGGGGGGTGTAGGCTATCACTATCCGTCCTTCTGGACTTTAGGTCCATCTCTACTGCCCTCTCCCTTTGAGGTTTACCCTCTGGGGATACCCCATCCTCTTCTTCCAGCAGTTCACGATGCTGGGTACATCCCTTACCCCACTTTTGCGAGGCCTCGCTTAGCATCAGCGCGTTCGGGTTTCCCTCTTTTCATCTCAACCGACGGCTGGGACTACGGTTTGCGGTACGCGATTACGATGGATTCCTGTATCCCTCCCCTAAAGAAACTGTGGAGTTGTGTCTGGTCTCCTCAACAGGCCACTTTCGATTTCGCCATTCTCCTTCCTCACTCATCGCTTCAGCAGGTGGTATCCCATCCACTACAGTGACACTATCTCTCGTAGAACAAGGGACTACATGAGAGACGTTGTAAAACTGCTGGCTTTGTTTGGGGCTTGCTCGGGGCCGTCTAGTAAGACACCAACACGATTCCGACAGTTGTTTTGTCACTTGGGTCTACCCCTCCTCTATACTTCCTCGGTGCAATCTGCTGGCACCCTAGTGCTACCACAGGCTGGCACCCTACTCCTACCCCCCCACCTTAGCTGGCACCTTACTGCCTACTACACTTCCTGCTGGTCTCGGACCAGTACCACTCCCCCCCCCAGCTGGTACCTTACTACCACTTCTTCCTGGTCAGCACTTCGCCTGCTGGCCTCCCCACCCGGTCTGGTTTTCCGGCGGACCTCTGGGGTTCTTGGGCCCTGCCACACGCCTTCCATCGGCTTCGGTTGGGTTTCTCCTACTCTTGTTTCCCTTGCCCCTGTTGCCAAGTCTATCAGACGTAGGGTACATTCGCCTGCTTAGTGCTCAGGGCCGGTTCTATGATAGCGACCTCAGTATATCTGACTAGCTTAGGCCACATGGTGTTCCTTCGGGTTCGGTTTATGGGTTTTCACTAGTTTGGGGTTTCTTTCCGTTGTTTTGGTTGGTTTACTGTTGGGGTTTGGGATTTCTCTTATGTCGCGCGTCTGTGGAGGTTTATTGGTTCGTGTATACTGTAGCGGTTGTGGTTAGGGGGAGTTTTTTACACCGACTGGCCCTGTAGTTAGACGGTTTTTCTTCAGCCTTTCTGAGCCGGGGCAGGGTGGGAGGTTTAGGTCTACATAGCTTGCGCTGACGCGACCTTGTTCCTTAATACTAAATAAAAACGGATTTAAAAAAAGAAAGAAAAAAAAAGTACTAATGTTAGTAACACGCTCCGCGCCCTCTATTCACCTCTCGCTTGAAAGATTACCGCTTTAGGTCATCCCTAAACTCCAAGTTTTTGGGTGGCAACCAGCTCGACACACCAATGTTCGCGTCTCGCTTAGGCTTCACTCTATAAGCGACCATACCCCTCACCTGATTCACGGCTTTTGCTATGACTCACAACACTGGCATGGCCTCACGCCCAGAGTCCCGCACCTCGGACCGTGCCCACCCCTACGCAGGGAGGTCCACTCAAGTTCCCACTGCACCCCAACTAGCACCTGCTGCTCAAATCCAAGCCTCCCCCCCCCAGAACGCCTCAAGGTCCTCCTCGGTAGGCCCCCCCGATCCCAACTTACCGCTCCTTAGAGAAATGTACAATCACACCACCTCCAACCTCGCTACCAACCGAGATGTCTTCCCGCGGCTCTGGGACGCTGATCTGATAAGCCTTTCGGCGGGGGAAGCATCAATCCTCCCTCTTCTTATGGCTGCACTCGAAGGAATCACAGCCCTCCACTCTCGCATAGGCTTCCTTGAGAATAAGCTTGACACCTCTGCCCCCCCAGAACAACCCACCCACCCCAGCACAGGCCCCTCCCTTGCCTCTATCCAAGCCACTGTGGCTGACCTCTCGTCGAGAGTGACGGCCTCCCTCTCCGCAAAACCAACCTTGGCACTGCAACAGCCCCTGGTAGGTAGACAAACCAAACAATTGGTTAAGAATTCTTCAGCCCCGCCGGTCCCAGCAACCACTCCTGTGGATGATTTCGATTCGGATATCCCTCGCTACGACACCACCACTGATAATTGGTATGGTGACCCAAAAGCCTACGCCGTTAAATACCCCCGCTCATGGGAAGCCCAGGCCTTCCGTGAAGGAAAATACAGTGCCTACTCCTTCACACCTGGCCACCTGGAACTATCAATCAACAAGGCCCTCAGCAAGGCAAAACCCAAGCCGTCCACCTATGCACAGGCTGCTGCACCGCAGGAGCAGGCGGGGGGGAGGAAGTCAAAAAGGACGAAGGAAGGAGGCCAGACCTCAACCTCTGCCGCCCAAGTCGCAGCGTCAAGGGACGCGGGCCCCTCAGTCAGAGGGCCACCCCGCCTTCCGGCGGCCGCCAGAAGATTCTTTTCGCCCGGGGAGACCCCCCTACCCCATGCCGATGCCCAAAGGATAGCTGCAACAGCGCCGGACATTGCCGCCCAAGTCCTCAGAGAGGCAAACTGCCCACACCCCCTTTGCTTTAGCGCCCCAGTCAACGCCCCAGGTGCTCTCACACTCACGACCCGCTCCCTACAAACTCCTGCCACCTCCTATTCCCCCTACAACGAAGCCCTGGCAGCAAGGTTTAATAAGGCGTTCCCAGTCGGGGACAACCCTTTCAGACCCTTTAGACCAGCACCAAACGAGGTACAGCTGGCCATACACGGGCTTCCTACTGCCTTCCTCCTACAAGACCAGGAAGATTATTATTATTATTATTATATCTCATTACACTTATGGAGCCGCAGCATTTATGAAGCTAACTAACATACAAAAAGTACACCACGCAAGGGTGCCGGTCAGATATCCCGTCTCATATTGAAAGGCAGCAACGTTCGATTGGGCCAGCTCATCAGCAATAATGACAAAAGGAAATCCTCCAACCCGCCAGATGCCTAACAACTATCGGAAACTAAAGTAAAATCCCTAAACAGCCCTGTTCCTTCTCTCAGTTGCCGCTTGGTGTCCTTTGAGGTATGTGGGACATTCCTTGGAATTAGCCAGGTGAGAGTCGACACAGTTGATGCATTTGATGGTGGTATGCAAACATGCTTTGCCCTTGGTAGGACAATCTGATCTGCCGCAAGTGTGGAGGTGTGCTGGGTGTTCCATGGAGCAGATGCTGCATTGTTGGGTGCCGGTACACTGAGAAGGGTGGTGGCCAAAGGCCAGGCATTTGGTGCATTGGGTGTCAGGACCAAAGGACAAGTAGCGTTGCACTTTGAACTGTTTCCCAAGGAGTGAGAGGCCTCTGCTGAGGGCTTTATCTGTGGAGTCTTTGCCGGCAATAGTGAGGACCATAGCTGATGCTGCTTTATCCTGACGTTGGGCTGGGGTGGTGAGCCATCTAGGCGGGCGTGGAAGGTGGGTGCCTGGGTTAAATTCTTCAATCTCAGATTGAATAGTGGAGAAGGTGGAGGATATGGGGACGCCATGGAGGATGACCTTGTGCCAGATTTCGTCTTTTCTGAGGCCAANAAAGGTGGAGGATATGGGGACGCCATGGAGGATGACCTTGTGCCAGATTTCGTCTTTTCTGAGGCCAATGGCTGCAGGGATGGTGGCTCTAGTTGCTTCCTCAATGGCAGAACGATGCGGTTTGTGGACAGAGGTTGCAGGTGTGTTATCCTTGGTGAGGAGGAGGATATGGTGGTTGGTGGTGAATTCGATTCTTGCAATAAGAGGTTTCTTGATTGTATTGTTGATTGCATCGCGAATAGTGAGGGGGTTGGTGGTATCAGGTAGGATAGAGCCATCTCTTTCAATGACAATGGTACCGTCGCGTTTGGTCAAAACAGCTGGGGTTGAAGTTTTGGCTGGTACAATGGTAGAGGATTTGACAGCGAGTGCTCTGGTAGCTCTTTGGGCCCAGGTTTGTTGTTGTGGGGGGGCGGGCAAGGTGGTTTGTTGTGGTGGGGGGGGTTGTTGGTGGTGGAGTTGGTAGTGCAGGTGTTCAACCTGGGAGGTGAGGTGCGCAACTTGGCCTTGAAGTGTTTCGATGTCTGTAACATGGCGGTTTTGAACCATCATGAGGTGTTTCTGCAGGGCTTGGAAGCCATCTTCAAGGTGTTGAGTGCGAAGTAAGATGCCAAGGTTGGTGTCGGCAATGCCTTCAGCCAAAGGCCTTGGTGAAAACGTAGGGATGGAAGGATGAACTTCTGTAGAGGTGGTAGAGGCAGGAGCAGGCACAGTCTGGACTGGTGAGCCTGGTTCTTCCTCCATGCGTGTGTCCTCAGGTGAGGCTGGGTTGGGAGGTGGGATGGGTGGGTTGAAGGGGGCTGCAAAAGGGTTTGCACCACCCCTCCCTCTGCCCCTACGTCTATTAGACATCAGAGGGTTGGGAAATGGGACTCAGTTGATAAAGTTGATAAAACATAAATGAGGGGGGATGATTTGTTGTTGAAAAGTCTTTAAAATGAAAGGGTGAAGCGGTGAGGAATGGTTGTCAACCAATGAGGTGGAAGCTCGGCAAGAAATTTGGTATGGTTTTTTCTTTAGCAGTGGTTGTAACGGCAACGGAGTCCGGGACAAGACCAGGAAGAGCTACGCTCCGAGCTGGGGAATTCTATTCTGAACGCAACAGGGGTTACAATCTTCTCTGCAAGATACCTCCAACCTGACCCTGAAATAAGGGCTACCAAGAACGCGACCTCCATTGTAGTGTCTGTTCCCCCCACTGACGTTGTGAAGATAGGCAGGTCCATCTACCTCTACTCCAAGCCCCGTAAAGTGGACGTGTGCCACTCCAAGAGCCGATACATGCAATGCCGGAAATGCTAGAAGTTCGGACACCCCTCACCCATGTGCAAAGAAAGTACCTCGGTCTGCCCGCTATGCTCAGGCTCACACCCCAGGTCGGCCCATCGATGCGCGAATCCGACATGCCCGAAGGACGGTCACCTCAAAGCGGTGGCTGCATGCTGCCTTACCTCTCCCCTGAAATGCCCCAACTGCTCAGGGGACCATTCAGCTACCAACAACGACTGCCCCTCTCGACCCAAGCCCCCTGCCAAGCCTGACCTTCCCCCTCAGCCTGAGGGCGAGGACATGGACACTGATGGGGATGACTCCAGACCTGCCACACCCAAAGGGAAAGGCCAACAGACTGACACTAGTGTAGAAGAAACCCCTCGGCAATCGAGATCACCAGCCCTTCCAATGGACCTCTTCAAGGCCCCAATACCCAAACGAGTTGGCCCCACCCCCCCGTGGGCTGATGCGTTCTCTTCCGATGACTCCATCTCAGGTGCATAAAGGTGGAGTACTCTGCCTGCACCTCGCCCATAGGGCCACCTCCCCCATCTTCTCTTAAGCAACTTTTCTTTGTTCAACACAAATGCCTGGGAAGCTGGGATGTGTTTCTTTCATTATTTAATAGCTTCCGTTCATTGAAAGCTCCTCCACAGATAGTCCTATTACAGGACCCCCCCGTTTACAAAAATAGGCTTCCTACGTTTGCTTCCTTTAAATCATTTGCTCCTCCTTTCAAACAAGGAACCCCTCCCAAGGTGGCCACCTATGTTTATTTGGAATTTTTAAATGTGTTTTCAGTACTACCTTGTTTTTTCGATAGGCCTGACTTCATGGCCATTGATCTGTACTCCCCCTTAGGGCTCTTTGACTCCAATCACTCACGATTTAGGGCCTATAACCTTTATTCAACAGTTGCCACCTCCTCTGGAAACAGAACGGTCGACCCACATACCTGCTTCCCACATAAGTCTTTACCCACACTAGTGGCCGGGGACTTCAACATCCACCACCCACAAGCAGACCCCCTAAGAACAATTTCATCAAACGAGTTCTCCACCTCCAATCCCTACTTCGAGAAAGCGACAGACTCCGGTTTTCACCTCTCCAATACCCCTGGAGCAGACACCAGGTTCCCTTTTGACATCAACACCAGACCAGGTGTTATAGACCTGGCCTTCACCAACGCCCCCCTCACATGCTTTTTACACTCCTGGTCGACTCGCCTCCCGGCAACAGGCTCAGACCACCTCACTATCGCCATAGTGTTCTCTGCACCCCTCATGAGAATGGCTCCTCCATCACCATACTGGGACAAGACGGACTGGGAACTCATCACCGAAAAGTTGAAAGACCTCAAGTTTCCTCCCCCGCGTCCCCACCCCACCGACCACGATCTAGACAACTGGCTAGACAGGCACGCACACACACTCACTACTCTTCTTAAATCATGCACCCCGGCCAAGAAAATATGGATCCACTCGAAACCTGGGTAGAGTATGGAGATAACACACCTAAGACAAGCCCACCACCGCGGCTCCCGGGTACATCGGAAAGACCCCACCCCAACGTCCCTGGACGAACTAAAAGTCAACTGGAATCGATACTTTAAGGCGATCAACAAAGCCAAATCCAACTATTGGAAAGACTTCCTTGCCGGAGTTACGCCGCAGACGGTCTGGAAAGCAAAGAAACCAGCCATGGGAAGAGAGGAAGACCGTTTCCCCAACCTCCCCAATGCAAGCTCACCACTTCAGATCAACGAGGCTCTACTGGTGCACTTCTTCCCACCTAAACCTCCAGCACAATCAGTTGCTTACCACCGCTTCCACCCCGAACACCCGCCGCTAGCACCTGGGAAGGTCTCCTTGGCTCTGGCTAGATCTTCCAACACTTCAGCCCCTGGCCCAGACCAGGTCCCCTACGGGGTCTGGAAAAAAGTTCTCGCAATAAACGCCTCACTCCTCACATCCCTTCTCGCCCCTCTCCTCGCCTATGGACATCACCCCAAAAGCCTCAAGATTGCTAATGGGATCGTCCTACCAAAACCGGGTAAACCGGACTATTCCACCCCCGCCTCGTCCAGAATAATCGTCCTACTGGAGACCATTTCAAAGATATTGGAAAGGGTGGTGGCTACTCGCCTCGCCCTGATCGCCCGCGAAGTAGGGCTCCTCAACCTAAACCAATGTGGCTCACTAGCTGGCCTCTCAACTTTCGACGCCGCGGCGGCCCTAGTGCAGGAAGTTAAGGCTCGCCAAGACCCCTCCTCCACAGCATCGTCCCTCTTTTTAGACACAAAGGGCTGGTTTGACAACATCTCCTCCAACCTCCTCACCGCCAAACTCAGGGCCAAGGGCACCACCAAGTACCTGGTTGCCTGGGTCCGTTCATTCCTTACCGACCGCTCATGCTGCTTGGTGTTCCAAGGTGCGCCGGGGGCTTTTGCCCCGGTGCAGGTTGGCACGCCGCAAGGCTCTCTTGTCTCTCCTTTATTATTTGTGATTTATGTTTCTGAATTGCATGTTGCTATACCCCGCGGGGTACTGTTTTCCTATGTTGATGATTTTTCAATTACGGTTTCCACTGCTTCTTACAGGGGGAATATTAGGTACTTACAATATTGTTTTTCCTTGCTTCAGAGCAGGGCAGCACGGATTGGACTGGAGGACGCCCAAGGACAGGTCCCCGGTCTCCAACCAACCCATAGCCCTCAATGGCTCCATCTTCCCGCCGTCCTCATGCCTCAGGTGGCTAGGGTACTGGTTCACCCCAACAAAGGAAACAACAACCCACTTCACCAAAAGACTCACGCTAGCCTCAGGAGCCTTTGCCGCCATCAGAAGACTCGCCCCCCCTGGGATTGGAATTCCTCCCCACATGTGCCGCAGATTGGCTATGGGCCTCATCCTCCCTATCCTGACTTACGGGGCTGACCTCCTCGCACCAACACTGGCCACATTGGACAAGATGGCCGCCTTATGGAACAGAGTGATGCGGTGGGTGACGAACTGCTTCACATCGACCCCCACTACGATCCTGGCTATTGAGGCATGTCTCCCGCCCCTTAGCCTGCTGATCCCCCACAAAAGAAGGATGGCCGTGCTGCAACTGGCCAGCTGCTCCCCCGCCTACAACCCGGCCTCGGCTAGGCTCCCCCCTGACTTCCCCTCATACATCTCCCACCCAGGAAGGACCGAACACCGAGAACTCCTCATGGGCAGGAAACAGAACTATACTCCCGTAGGTTGGAACCAATACCAGGCCGAACAGCCCATGAGGAGACACCTCCCAATTGACTCACTAGCACACCTTCTCCTCCCTGTGACGAGAGGGAACGAGCCCCTCCCCGCGGCCTACCCGGCCTTAGAACCAGGGCTAACCCCAATGCCCCCAACGAACTCGAGCTACAAATCGCTCAAGGCCTCCCTGAGGGGGAAGCTCCTGGATGATTGGATTCTCCTAGCCCCTCCCCCACGATACTATCAATTCAGTCCCTGGCTAAGACCGCACGCCTTCATGGGGCTCGATCGCTTTCCAGCTGGCCTAATACACCAGGGACACTCCGGGAAGAGCTACCTCGCAGCTCACCGCTCCTGGGACGACCAAGGGTCCTCCCCCCTGCGCACTTTCTGTGAGCAGGACGACGAAACGTTCCCCCACGCGATCCTGCAATGCTGGGCTAAAACCGACAAGAGGACACTCTATCTCCCTGGAGTCTCCGACATCGGCCAAGGCTCGCCTATCTGGTCCTCACTTCCTGCCATCATTGGCCTCGCCAACTACATCCGCACTACTGGTACCGGATTCCCGCCACCCATGCCGCCAATTAGGCCACTTACGCCCCCTGGAGGAGGACTTTCGGCCTCCGCTGCCCTGCTTTGATTTTTTATACTTGTTTTATGAGGTTTTTTGTTTGCTGTGTGCAATGGGAGATTTTATTTACTTTTTTTTACTAGCTTGAGTGGTCACCGTTGGAGGTGCTTGTGACGAATTCGTCATTTTGGAGATTTGTGCCGATGGTTTCTTTTGTTTGTTTGTTGGGAATTAAGGTTTTCTTTTTGCCATAGCTTACGCTGCATGTACGTTCTTGTACCTAACAAGTAATATATGATATAAAAAAAAAGAAAAAAAGGAAAAAAAGTCCCCAGGCCCATGAGCGTGCCTCCCGCCGCTTAGCCTGCTTATCCCCCACAAGAGAAGGATGGCCGCGCTCCGACTTGCCTGCTCCTCCCCTGCATACAACCCGGCCTCGGCTAGGCTCCCGCCTGATTTCCCTTCATACACCTCCCACCCAGAAAGGACCCGGCATCGCGAGCTCCTCATGGGCAGAAAACAGAACTACATTCACCTAGGTTGGAACTAGTACAAGGCCGAACAACCAATGAGAAAACACCTCCCGATCGACTCACTAGCACACCTTCTCCTGCCCACGATAAGAGGGGATGGACCCCTCCCCTCAGCCTACCCGGCACTAGAACCAGGGCTAGCACTAATGCCCGCCCCCAACTCGAGCTACAGATTGCTCAAAGCCTCCCTGAAGGGGAAACTACGGGAGGACTGGACTCTACTGGCTCCACCCCCGCGATACTACCAATACACACCTTGGCTAAGACCTCACGCCTTCATGGGGCTTGATCGCTTCACAGCTGGACGGATACACCAGGGGCGCTGTGGAAAGAGCTACCTCGCAGCACATCACTCCTGGGAGGACCAAGAGTACTCCAGCCTCTGCGCCTGTTGCGAGGAAGACGACGAAATGTTTCCTCACGCGATCCTTCACTGCTCGGCTAAAACCGACAAGAGGACACTCTACCTCGATGGAGTCTCTGACATCGGCCAAGGCTCACCCGTTTGGTCCTCCCTCCCCGCCATAATTGGCCGAGCAAACTTCATCCGCACCACAGGTACCGGATTCCCTCCTCCCATGCCGCCGATTAGGCCGCTTTCGCCCCCTGGGGAACAATCTTCCGCCTCTGCTCCTCTGCCTTGATTTATATACTTGCTTTATTAGATTTTCCCTTACTTTCTGCGATGGGGGATTTCGTTTGCTTTCTGTACTGATTTGAGTGGTCACCGTAGGAGGTGCTAGTGACAAATTTGTCATTTTGGAGATTTGTGCCGCTGGTTTCCTTTGCTTGTTTGTTTGGAATTAAGGTTTTCTTTTTGCCATAGCTTACGCTGCATGCACATTCTTGTACCTAACACGCAATATATGATATAAAAAAAGAAAAAAAAAAGCAAAAAGAAAAATCCCGAGGCCCATGAATGGGTGGGGTGTGAGGGACCTGGGATAGGGGTAGTAAGGTGGGGGGGGAAACTGAGTAGACCAGTCCCAAAGGAGAGCGTTTTGCGGCCATAGCTTGACTAACTGGTAAGCCGGGCTACCTGCCGCCACAGGGAGCTGGTCGGGAGGGACGAGGGCAGGGGAGGCCACTGGAAGTGGGCCTGCGGGGTCGATGAACTTGATGGTCCTGTAGGCAATTGCATCAAATGGAAGATGCTTCCCTATGGGGGGACATGGTTGAGGTGTTTTCCAGAGGAGCGGGGCGTAGACGGATGTCAAACCCCTAGTTTATCGGCGGTGGTACTCTGAAACGGGGAAGGGGAAGGAGGTAGGGAAAGAAAAGGTGGAACCAGGCGGTGGCCGGGTTGTTATTTTTCGCTTTTTTTTCTTTTTTTTTAAATCCGTTTTTATTTAGTATTAAGGAACAAGGTCACGTCAGCGCAAGCTATGTAGAGCTAAACCTCCGCCCCTGCCCCGGCCCAGAAAGGCTGAAGAAAAACCGTCTAACTACGAGGCCAGTAGGTGTAAAAAACTCCCCCTAACCACCACCGCTACAGTATACAGGAACCAATAAACCTCCATAGACGCGCGACATAAGACAAATCCCAAATCCCAACAGTGAACCAACCAAAACAACAGAAAGAAAGCCCAAAAAGATGAAAACCTATAAACCGAACCCGCAGGAACGCCATGTGGCCTAAGCTAGTCAGATTGGCCGTGTTGTTATTTCTTTTTCTCTTTTTTTTTTTTTTTATTATATATTACTTGTTAGGTACAAGAACGTGCATGCAGCGTAAGGTATGGCAAAAAGAAAACCTTAATTCCAAACAAACAAACAAAAGAAACCAGCGGCTCAAAATCTCCAAAACGAGAAATCCGTCGCAAGCACCTCAAACGGTGACCACTCAAACTAGTAAAGAAAAATCAACAAACTCTCAGCATATAAAAACAGAAAAAAATTCATCAACAACAGAGTAAAGCTTAGATCAGGGCAGCTGAGGGGGGTACGTCCTCCCGAGGAGGCGAGAGCGGTCTTATCGGCGGCATGGATGGTGGGAATCCGGTACCAGTGGTACGGATGTGGTTGGCGAGGCCAATGATGGGTGGGAGGGAGGGCCAAATTGGTGAGCCTGGGCCGATGTCGGAAAGCTCATAGAGGTAGAGTGTCCTCTTATCAGCTTTCGCCGAGCATTGAAGTATCGCGTGGTTGAACGTTTCATCGTCTTCCGCGCAGAAGGTGCATAGGGATGAGCCCTGGGGGTCTTCCCAGGAGTGGTAAGCGGCCAGGTAGCTTTTGCCGGCCCTTCCTTGGTGTATGCGCCCCGCTGTAAAGCGGTCGAGGCCCATGAAGGCGTCCGACCTGAGCGTGGCCTTATATGGGTAGTAAAGAGGGGGTGGGGCCAGGTGAGTCCAGTCTTCCAGGAGTTTGTTCCATTGTGAGGCCTTGAGAGCTTTGTAGTTCGATGGGGTGGCGGCTATCAGAGCCAGCCGAGGCTCCAGGGCCGGGTAGGCAGGTGGGAACGTTGTGGTTTGTCTCATGGTCGGCAGCAAGAGGTGCGCCAGCGTGTCAATGGGTAGGTGCCTCCTCATTGGCAGTTCGGCCTTATATTGGCTCCAGCCTAGTGGGATGTAGTTTTGAGTTCTTCCCTTGAGCATCGTCCTGATCACGGATCTGTCTGGGTGGGAGATGTAGGTGGGGAAGTCTGGGGGGAGCCTAGCTGACGCTGGGTTGTAGGCAGGGGAGGAGCAGACCAAACTAAGTGCCGAAATCCTTCTCCGGTGGGTGATAAGCAGTTCCAGGGGGGGGAGGCAGGCCTCAATGGCCAGAATGGTCGTTGGGGTCGAGCTGAAAGAGTTCGTAACCCATCTCATGACTTTGTTCCACAGGACCGACATCTTATTATTATTATTATTATTATTATTATATCTCATTACGCTTATGGAGCCGTGGCGGCTATGAAGCTAACTAACGTACAAAAATTACACCACGCAAGGGTGCTGGTCAGATATCCCGTCTCATATTGAAAGGTAGCAACGTTCGATTGGGCCAGCTCATGAGCCATAATGACAAAAGGAAATCCTCCAAGCCGCCA
>JACCEG010000385.1:84111-111802 GCA_014065205.1 Tuber brumale | reverse complement strand
CTTTGGTCCTGATACCCAATGCACCAAATGCCTGGCCTTTGGCCACCACCCTTCTCAGTGTACCGGCACCCAACATTGCAGCATCTGCTCCATGGAACATCCAGCACACCTCCACACCTGCGGCAGATCAGATTGTCCTACCAAGGGCAAAGCATGTTTGCATACCACCATCAAATGCGTCAACTGTGGCGATTCCCACCAGGCTACTTCCAAGGAATGTCCCACATACCTTAAGGCACACCAAGCGGCAACTGAGAGAAGGAACAGGGCTGTTTAGGGATATTACTTTTGTTTCCTATATTGGTTAGGCATCTGGCGGCTTGGAGGATTTCCTTTTGTCATTATGGGTCATGAGCTGGCCCACTCGAACATTGCTACCTTTCTATATGAGACGGGAGATCTGACTGGCACCCTTGCGTGGTGTAATTTTTGTATGTTAGTTAGCCTCATAGCCGCTATGGCTCCACAAGCGTAATGAGATATAATAATAATAATAATAATGAAGAGAAATCCATCCTCCGTCTCCGCTACACCTCCGGTGATTGAAATTTATTTCCTAATTGGGATAAACTCAACACCACACCAAACTATCACCACTTTTTGGTCTGCACCCTCCCCTTGGGGGGGGTGTAGGCTATCACTATCCGTCCTTCTGGACTTCGGGTCTATCTCTACTCCACTCTCCCTTTGAGGTTTACCCTCTGGGGATACCCCATCCTCTTCTTCCAGCATCTCACGATGCTGGGTACCTCCCTTACCCCGCTTTTGCTAGGCCTGGCTTAGCATCAGCACGGCTGGGTTTCCCTCTTTTCATCTCAATAGACGGCTGGGACTACGGTTTGCGGGACGCGATTACGATGGATTCCTGTATCCCTCCCATAAAGAAACTGGGGAGTTGTGTCAGGTCTCCTCAACAGGCCACGTTCGATTTCGCCATTCGCCTTCTTCACTCAGCGCTTCAGCAGGTGGTATCCCATCCACTACAGTGACACTATTTCTCGTAGAGCAAGGGACTACATGAGAGACGTGGTAAAACTGCTGGCTTTGTTTTGGGCTTGCTGGGGGCTGTCTAGTAAGACACCAACACGATTCCGCCAGTTGTTTTGTCACTTGAGTCTACCCCTCCTCTATACTTCCTCGGTGCGATCGGCTGGCACCCTAGTGCTACAACAGGCTGGCACCCTACTGCTACCCCCCCTACTTAGCTGGCACCTTACTGCCTACTACACTTCCTGCTGGTCTCGGACCAGTACCACCCCCCCCCCAGCTGGTACCTTCCTACCACTTCTTCCTGGTCAGCACTTCGTCTGCTGGCCTCCCCACCCGGTCTGGTTTTCCGGCGGACCTCTGGGCTTCTTGGGCCCTGCCACACGCCTTCCTTCGGCTTCGGTTGGGTTTCTCCTACTCTTGTTTCCCTTGCCCCTGTTGCCAAGTCTATCAGACGTAGGGTACATTCGCCTGCTTAGTGCTGAGGGCCGGTTCTATGATAGCGACCTCAGTATATCTGACTAGCTTAGGCCACATGGTGTTCCTTCGGATTTGGTTTATGGGTTTTCACTAGTTTGGGGTTTCTTTCTGTTGTTTTGGTTGGTTTACTGCTGGGGTTTGGGATTTGTCTTATGTCGCGCGTCTGTGGAGGTTTATTGGTTCGTGTATACTGTAGCGGTTGTGGTTAGGGGGAGTTTTTTTCACCGACTGGCCTCGTAGTTAGACAGTTTTCCTTCAGCCTTTCTGAGCCGGGGCAGGGGTGGAGGTTTAGGTCTACATAGCTTGCGCTGACATGACCTTGTTCCTTAATACTACATAAAAACGGATTTAAAAAAAGAAAGAAAAAATAATGAAGAGAAATCTGTGGGCCAGGATGGGGTGACAGTCTGTAGGAGTTGGTGATTGCTGCTTGGTTGTCTGTGAAGATCCAGATGTGCTTGAAGGAGAGGCTAGTCCTGCTGGCTTCTATGAGTGCTCTGGCAATACCTGCCAATTCCCCATCATAAACCTTGATTCCCATTCCAAGTCCTACACTCCACCTGCCTACAACCTTCCCACCATGGATCATAACCACTCCTGTTCCAACTCCTCCACTTTGTAGTTCACTCCCATCTGTGTAGAGAATCAAGTTGTCTGAATTGTTGATGCTATTGAATAGGGAGGTGTGTTGTCTGGCAGCTGTTTCTTTTTCTTCTGAGCTGATAGAGATATGTAGTCTGGAATGTTGGTCTGGGAGGTTGCTCTGCCAAGGTGGCTGGAGGAGGGGTTGGCATTGCTCAAGTTGCTGATCCTCTGTTAGATAGTTACTTAGTGTGTTCAGTACTCTTATCAGTTGTGTGGGAAACTTAGCTTGTTGGGTAGGTGAAGTTCTCTAGTCACATTTCACTTTCCCATAAGGCTCCAGTTGAGGGTTAAAGATGTATGAGTTTCTCCTTTGACTGGGTCTTGTAGGGGTAGCACAGTCTGAGTCTGAGGATGGGAGAGGATCAGGACTGGAGTTGCTGGTTTTGTGAAGTGTGGAAGGGTATGAAGCAGGTGTTCTTTGTCTTATTGGATGATCAGGCTGCATCTGTAATACTCTGTAAGCATATCTCTGACACTGCCTCTCAAGTCTTCAGGGAACTGGAAGGGTAGAGGCTTCAATCTCAAGTGCTGCTGTTGGTGAAGTTCTGAAAGCTCCCAGAATCCTTCTATTAGCTTCTGCTTGTAACTTCTCCAACTTGTTAGCAAGTCCTATCTGTCCTTTCCACCAAATCTCTGCTCCATAGTCAGCAATAGGAGTAATGCAAGTGTAGTATAGTTGTTTCATTGCTGGTGCTGAAAGTCCCCATTCAGAGTTGGAAAGTCTAGAGATCATGTTGAGTGCCCTTGTTGCTGCTGCTGTCTTCTGTTGTACATGGTAGTTGAATAAAAGTTTCCTATCCAGCCAGACTCCTAACCATCTGAGATGTGTTGAGGGTTGAATAATAGTACCATGAGGTAATGTAACTGCAGAGTTGTTGGTATAGAATGCTGTCTTGTTGTGTAAGTGCTTCAGCTCTGTCTTGAGATCATTAAAAACTATCACATTGTCAGCTGCCCAACTCCAGGCCCTCCTGGCTGCCCTCTCTAATGATTTAGAGTTGGCTTCTTCTGAGGGTCCTGTATTTGTGTTTTATCACCTTTATCAACTGAGTCCCATTTCCCAACCCTCTGATGTCTAATAGACGTAGGGGCAGACGGAGGGGTGGTGCAAACCCTTTTGTAGCCGCCTTCAACGCACCAATCCCACCTCCCAACCCTGCCTCACCTGAGGACACATGCATGGAGGAAGAACCAGGCTCTCCAGTCCAGACTGTGCCTGCTCCTGCCTCTACCACCTCTACAGAAGATCATCCTTCCATCCCTTCGTTTTCACCAAGGCCTTTGGCTGAAGGCATTGCCGACACCAACCTTGGCATCTTACTTCGCACTCAACACCTTGAAGATGGCTTCCAAGGCCTGCAGAAACACCTCATGATGGTTCAAAACCGCCATATTACAGACATCCAAACACTTCAAGGCCAAGTTGCGCACCTCATCTCCCAGGTTGAACACCTGCAGTACCAACTCCACCACCAACAACCCCCCCTACCACAACAAAGTACCTTGCCTGCCCCCCCACAACAACAAACCTGCGCCCAAAGAGCTACCAGAGCGCTCCCTGTCAAATCCACTACCATTCCACCAGCGAAAACTTCAACCCCAGCTGTTTTGACCAAACGCGACCGTACCATTGTCATGGAAAGAGATGGCTCTATCCTACCTTACACCACCAACCCACTCACTATTCGCGATGCGATCAACAATGCAATCAAGAAACCTCTTATTGCAAGAATCGAATTCACCACCAACCACCATGTCCTCCTCCTCACCAAGGATAACACACCTGCAACCTCTGTCCTCAAAGCGCATCGTTCTGCCATTGAGGAAGCAACTAGAGCCACCATCTCTGCAGCCATTGGCCTCAGAAAAGATTAAATCTGGCACAAGGTCATCCTCCATGTCGTCCCCACATCCTCCACCTTCTCCACTATTCAATCTTAGATTGAAGAATTCAACCCAGGCACCCACCTTCCACGCCCTCCTAGATGGCTCACCACCCCTGCCCAACGTCAGGATAAAGCAGCATCAGCTATGGTCCTCACTATTGCCGGCAAAGACTCCACAGATAAAGCCCTCAGCAGAGGCCTCTCACTCCTCCCGAAGCAGTTCAAAGTGCAATGCTACTTGTCCTTTGGTCCTGACACCCCATGCACCAAATGCCTGGCCTTTGGCCACCACCCTTCTCAGTGTACCGGAACCCAACAATGCAGCATCTGCTCCATGGAACACCCAGCACACCTCCACACTTGCGGCAGATCAGATTGTCATACCAAGGGCAAAGCATGTTTGCATACCACCATCAAATGCGTCAACTGTGGCGACTGCCACCAGGCGAATTCTAAGGAATGTCCCACATACTTCCACGCACACCAAGCGGCAACTGAGAGAAGGAACAGGGCTGTCTAGGGATTTTACTTTAGTTTCCTATATTTGTTAGGCAGCTGGCGGCCTGGAGGATTTCCTTTTGTCATTATGGCTGATGCGCTGGCCCAATCGAACGTTGCTACCTTTCAATATGAGGCGGGATATCTGACCGGCACCCTTGCGTGGTGTATTTTCGTATGTTAGTTAGCTTCATAGCCGCTGCGGCTCCAGAAGCGTAATGAGATATAATAATAATAATAATAATGAGGGTCCTGTAACAATAAGGGCAATGTCATCAATAAAGGAAGGAGATCTTAGCTGAGGAGTGAGGAGAGTAGGTCCTAGGTGCTTGAACACGTTGGAAAGGTAGAAGAGAACGAGGATTGGTGAAATAAGTGACCCTTGTGGGATTCCTGTGTTGACTGAGTGAAGTGCTTGTTTTTGGCCATCAAAAGCTAAGGCAAGTTGTCTGTGTGAAAGGAATGTATCTGTCCATGAAAGTACTGGCAGTGGAAAACCTAAAGACAGTAAAACCAAGAGTAGCTGTGTTCTGGAAACATGGTCAAAGGCACCTTTGACATCAATACCGAGAGCAGAGTGGACTTTACCATTATTTTTTTCTTCCTTTTTTCTTTTTTTTTATATCATATATTACTTGATTAGGGTACAAGAACGTGCATGCAGCGTAAGCTATGGCAAAAAGAAAACCCTTAATTTCAAACATCCCTCCTCCCGCCAGGTAAAAGCCGTCCGTCCCAAGCCCCTCTGGTATGGAGTCAACCACACATCTCACCCCCAGCCAGGCCCATGCCTACCTCGCAAGCGAACTCCGAGAATAAGAGAAGCCGAACTAAAAACAAGCAGGAAACAAGAGGAAAAACCCCGCGGGAAATCTCGGCCCGCAGGCACAAAAGAAACCAATTAATATCCCAAATGCACTCCCTATAGGTATGACTAGCCAATAACGAATGTTGGGGCGGTAACGCCTCACCTGGTGTGGGTATCACAATGAGGTGTGGAGGTAGGTGTGGGCCTTGTCACCTAGAGGAGGGGTTGTTGGGCAGAAGCGGCAGCGCTGCACTCAAGCCCTGTCGAGAGGTAGCAGTGAGGTGCCAGCTGGGGTTGGATTGTTGCCCGAGAAACTCTGCCAGAATGGGAGTAGCAGTAGGCTGCCAGCCAGGGTAGCAGTAAGATGCCAGCTTGGGTGCGGGTGCGGGTGCAAAGCCCGCGAAGAGTGAAGGCGGCAGTAAGATGCAAGCTGTCTGGTAGCAGTAGGGTGCCAGCCAAGGTGTGGTGTAGCAGTAGGGTGCCCGCCGATCGCAACCGTAGGGGGTGTAGGAGGAAGGCATCCATCCCTAAACGACAAAAAGGCTGTCAGTATCGTGTTCCTGTCCTTCTAGGCGGCCTCCAGCAGGCCTCAAACAAAGCCAGCTGTTTTACCACGTCTCTCATGTAGTCCCTTGTTTTCCGAGAGATAGTGTCACTATAGAGGATGGGATACCACAAGCTGCAACGATGAGTGAGGAAGGAGGGTGGCGAAATCGACCGAGGCCTGTTGAGGAAACCTGACACAACTCCTTCAGTTTCTTTAGGAGGAGGGATACAGGAATCCATCGCAATCGCGTACCGCAAACCATAATCCCAGCCGCCTGCCAAGATGAAGAAAGGGTTTTTACCTGACCGTGCAGATGCCAAGCGAAGCTAGAGCAAAAGCGGGGTAAAGAGGTTTCTGGACATCGTGAGCTGCCAGAGGGGAGGATAGAGTATCCCAGAGGAGTAGACCCACACGGAAAGGGATGGGGAGACAAGCTAGAAGTTTAAAAGGATGGATAGAGATAGCCTACACCCCCCCCAGGGGGAGGGTGCAGACCGAAAAGTGGTGATGCTTGTGGTGTGGTGTTGAGTCTATCCCAAATAGGAAATAAATTTGAAGCACCGGAGGTGTAGCGGAGACGGAGGATGAGGACTTTCCCATTATTTCTTTTCCTTTTTCTTTTTCTTTTTTCTTTTTAAATCATATATTATTTGATTAGGGTACAAGAACGTGCATGCAGCGTAAGCTATGGCAAAAAGAAAACCCTTAATTTCAAACATCCCTCTCCCCGCCAGGTAAAAGCCGTCCGTCCCAAGCCCCTCTGGTGTGGAGCCAACCGCACATCTCGCCCCCAGCCAGACCCATCCTTACCTCGCAAGCGAGCTCGGAGAGCAAGAGAAGCCTAACTAAAGACAAGCAGGAAACATCAGGAAAAACCCCGCGGGAAATCTGGGCCCGAAGGCACAAAAGAAACCAATTAATATCCCAAATGCACCCCCTATAGGGATGACTAGCCAATAATGAAAGTCGGGGCGGTAGCGCCTGACCCGGTGTGGGCTCACAAAAAGGTATAGAGGTAGGTGTCGGCCTTTGCACCTATGGGAGGAGTTGTGGGGCAGGAGGTGCATCGCCACCTGTAAGCCCTGACGAGAGGTTGCAGTAAGGTGCCAGCTAGGGGTGGGTTGGTGCCGGAGGAACTCCAGCGGAATGAGCGTAGCAGTAGGGTGCCAGCCAGGGTAGCAGTAAGATGCTAGCTTGGGTGGGGGTGCGAGTGCAAAGCCCGCCAAGAGTGAAGACGGCAGTAAGATGCAAGCTGTCTGGTAGCAGTAGGGTGCCAGCCAAGGGGTGGTGTAGCAGTAGGGTGCCAGCCGATCGCAACCGTGCGGAGTGTAGGAGGAAGGCATCCGTGCCTAAGCGACAAAAAGGCTGCCGGTATCGTGTTCGTGTNCTAAGCGACAAAAAGGCTGCCGGTATCGTGTTCGTGTCATTCTAGGCGGCCTCCGGCACGCCCCAAACATAGCCAGCTGTTTTACCACATCTCTCATGTAGTCCCTTGTTCTCAGAGAGATAGGGTCACTATAGTGGATGGGATACCACCAGCTGAAGCGATGAGTGAGGAAGGAGGGTGGCGAAATCGACCGTAGCCTGTTGAGGAAACCTGACACAACTCCCCCAGTTTCTTTAGGAGGAGGGATACAGGAATCCATCGTAAGCGCGTAGCGCAAGCCGTAGTCCCAGCCGTCTGCCGAGATGAAGAAGGGGTTGTAGCCGACCGTGCTGATGCTAAGCGAAGGTAGAGCCAAAGCGGGGTAAAGAGGTTTCTGGACATCGTGAGATGCCAGAAGGGGGGATAGAGTATCCCAGCGGGGTAGACCCACAGGGAAAGGGATGGGGAGGCAAGTTCCGCGTCTAAAAGGATGTATAGAGATAGCCTGCACCACCCCCCAAGGGGAGGGTGTAGACCGAAAAGTGGTGATAGTTTGGTGTGGTATTGAGTCTATCCCAAATAGGAAATAAATTTCAATCACCGGAGGTGTAGCGGTGGCGGAGGATGAGGACTTTGCCATTATTATTATAAGTATTATATCTCATTACGCTTCTGGAGCCGCGACGGCTATGAAGCTAACTAACATACAAAATTTGCACCACGCAAGGGTGCCAGTCAGATATCCCGTCCCATATAGAAAGGTAGCAACGCACGAGTTGGCCAGCTCATGAGCCATAATGACCAAAAGGAAATCCTGCAAGCCACCAGATGCCTAACAAATATAGGAAACAAAAGTACTATCCCTAAACAGCCCTGTTCCTTGTCTCAGTTGCCGCTTGGTGTGCCTTGAGGTATGTAGGACATTACTTAGAATTAGCCTGGTGGGAGTCGCCACAGTTGACGCATTTGATTGTGGTGTGCAAACATGCTTTGCCCTTGGTATGGCAATCTGATCTGCCGCAGGTGTGGAGGTGTGCTGGATGTTCCATGGAGCAGATGTTGCACTGCTGGGTACCAGTACACTGAGAGGGGTGGTGGCCAAAGGCCAGGCATTTGGTGCATTGGGTGTCAGGTCCAAAGGACAAGTAGCGTTGCACTTTGAACTTCTTCCCAAGTAGTGAGAGGCCTCTGCTGAGGGCTTTGTCTGTGGAGTCTTTGCCGGCAATAGTGAGGACCATAGCTGATGCTTCTTTGTCCTGACGTTGGGCTGGGGTGGTGAGCCATCTAGGAGGGCGTGAGAGGTGGGTGCCTGGGTTGAACTCTTCAATTTCAAACTGAATGGTGGAGAAGGTGGAGGAAGTGGGGACGCCGTGGAGGATGACCTTGTGCCAGATTTCATCTTTTCTCAGGCCAATGGCTGCGGGGATAGTCGCTCTGATTGCTTCCTCAATGGCAGAGTGATGCGCTTTGAGGACAGAGGTGGCAGGTGTGTTATCCTTTGTAAGGTGGAGGACATGGTGGTTGGTGGTGAATTCGATTATTGCAATAAGAGGTTTCATGATTGCATTGTTGATTGCATCGCGGATGGTGAGGGGGTTGGTGGTATCAGGTAGGATGGAGCCATCTCTTTCAATGAAAATGGTACGGTCGCGTTTAGTCAAAACAGCTGTGGTGGATGTTTTGGCTGGTGGAGTAGTAGAGGGTTTGGCTGGGACCGCTCTGGCAGCTTTTTGGGCCCAGGTTTGTTGTGGTGGAGGAGCGTGCAAGGTAGTTTGTTGTTGTGGGAGGGGTTGTTGGTGGAGAAGCTGGTACTGCAGGTGTTCAACTTGTGAGGTGATGTGCGCAACTTGATCTTGAAGTGTTTGGACATCTGTAATATGGCGTTTTTGAATCACCATGAGGTGTTTCTGCAAGGCCTGGAAGCCTTCTTCAAGATGTAGAGTGTGAAGTGAAATGCCAAGGTTGGTGTTGGAGATGCCTTCAGCCAAAGGTCTTGCTGAAAATGTAGGGATAGCAGGGTATTCTTCTGTAGAGGTGGTAGAGGCGGGAGCAGGCACAGTCTGGACTGGCGAGCCTGGGTCTTCTTCCATGCGTGTGTCCTCAGGCGAGGCTAGGTTGGGAGGTGGGATTGGTGGGTTGAAGGGGGCTGCAAATGGGTTTGCACCACCCCTCCCTCTGCCCCTATGTCTATTAGACATCAGAGGGTTGGGAAATAGGACTCAGTTGATAAAGGGGATAAAACACAAAGGAGGGGGGATGATTTGTGGTTGAAAAGTCTTTAAAGTGAAGGGGTGAAGCGGTGAGGAATGGTTGTCAACCAATGAGGTGAAAGCTTGGCAAGAAATTTGGTGTGTTTTTTTCTAACTATATTTAAGTAACTACAACCACTAGTACTAAACCCTGGCCTCACAGGCATGAGGTTACGGCGTGACCTTCACCGTCAGCCAACCGCCTCCCAACCCAACAAAGGAAACAATTCCAACCGGCAACCCGGTCCTGCGACCCCCCACCACAAAAGAAAACCAAAAAACCATGTTAAATCACATCAACGGGCCCGGAACCTGGCCCGAGCCGCCCAATGGTCATCGTAAGAGGCCTGGCACAAACGCCTAACCCACGAAGCCCGACCACAGGAACAACCCTCCTCCAACACAACATCGCCCTCAGGCACATCATCCGCTACCCAGTTGACCCCACAGACCTGGCAAATACCAAAGTCACCAGAACCAACCCACATGTAAACACCACAGCAGGAACAAAAATCCTCAGGATCCAAAGCCGGCACAACCCCTTCCAGCGCATCCGGCACAATTTCAACCTCCGGCACCAATTCCTCCACAACGGGCGCCAAATGGAACAACCCGCCAGTCGCATTAGCAGCCCCACAGAAATCGCAGGGCACGACCATGACAACAACCGGCACATCCACCATCGACATGTCAACCGAGGGCTCAGGCACTACAACCTCAGGCTCCTCCGCGGAAGCCACCCCAGTCAACAGTGGACCAAAACGCCTCAAACCGACCAAAACACGCTTCACCTCCCCCGACAAACCTGCAGCAACAACCGGCGTAGCAACGACAGACGGACGCCAAACATGCATCCCGCGAGCCACCACAGCCCGCTCCTTCCGACGGCGGGCAGCTAAGCGACGACGCTCAGCCAACCTCCCCCGGGCACGCCCACCAGCCACAGGCGCCACAGAGGACACCGGAGCCACAACTCCCACCAAAGCCACAGGGTCAGCCACCCCCATAGCCACATCCCCAGCCTCCGAGGAAGCCATGGACCCAGCCACAGAGGGCAGCCTCACCACAGGCAATGCCACCTCCTCCTCCAGGAAAGGGGCCACATCCTCACCCCCCACGAAGGGGGACACAAACAACTCCGACTATGGGCAGGTGATCAGGGCCTCTCGTAAAGAAACAAGCTCCCTGTCCGGCAGCTGCAGGCGACGGGAGAGCACTGAAACGTGATGACGGAGGCGAGAAACCTCAGCCACGAGGGCCAAAGACTGCGCAACCGCCTTGGAAAGCACAACTGACGCGCGAGCGGCGGACGCAGCAGAGGGAGCAGAACGACCAGAAACCATATTCGCGAACCGTGAAAGTTTCGCCGAAGGAAAGAAGTGGATGGAGGAAGTGGAATAAAGTAGATGGGAGATAAAACGATCCCGCCAGACGAAGGTAAAGTCGTGGGAAAATCCGCGAAATTAAAGACTTGAAGCTATCGTGGGATAGAACCAAGGGACCGTGATTGGCCGAAGCGTAGAATGTGACAGTTCACGAGAGTTTTCACGCCTGCGTTTTTTCTTGTCCCTGTGGTTGTAACGGCAACGGAGTCGACTTTACCTTTAGATTTTGCCTGTGGCACATCATGTACCAAAGCCATAACTGTATCAACTGCACATCTTGCTGCTCTTTCTCCCATCTGTTCACTATATAAAAGTCCATAGGTCTCTGCCATGAAGGCAAGTCTATTAGCCATAATCTTTTCAGAGATCTTACCTAAACAGTTTAACAGAGAGACTGGTCTGTAAGCTTTGGGAGTTGAATAGTCTGGCTTGTTTGGCTTTCTGATAATAGCTCCAGTAGGCTCTCTCCAGCAGTGTGGATGGTACCCTATTCTCAGTAGTGACATTTTAGGGACTCCGTTGCCGTTACAACCACAGCGAAAGAAAAAACCACACCAAATTTCTTGCCGAGCTTTCATCTTATTGGTTGACAACCATTCCTCACCGCTTCACCCTTTCACTTTAAAGACTTTTCAACCACAAATCATCCCCCCTCATTTGTGTTTTATCACCTTTATCAACTGAGTCCCATTTCCCAACCCTCTGATGTCTAATAGACGTAGGGGCAGAAGGAGGGGTGGTGCAAACCCCTGTGCAGCCCCCTTCAACACACCCATGGCACCTCCCAACCCAGCCTCGCCTGAGGACACACGCATGTAAGAAGACCTAGGCTCCCCAGTCCAGACTGTGCCTGCTCCCGCCTCTACCACCTCTACAGAAGAAAACCCTTCCATCCCTACATTTTCACCAAGACCTTTGGCTGAAGGCATCTCCAACACCAGCCTTGGCATTTTACTTGGCACTCAACATCTTGAAGAAGGCTTGCAGGCTTTGCAGAAACACCTCATGGTGATTCAAGCACGCCATATTACAGATGTCCAAACACTTCAAGATCAAGTTGCGCACCTCACCTCCCAAGTTGAACACCTTCAGTACCAGCTTCTCCACGAACAACCCCCCCCACCACAACAAACCACCTTGCACGCTCCTCCACCACAACAAACCTGGGCCCAAAAAGCTGCCAGAGCAGTCCCAGCCAAACCCTCTACTACTCCACCAGCCAAAACTTCCACCCCTGCTGTTTTGACTAAACGCGACCGTACCATTGTCATGGAAAGAGATGGCTCCATCCTACCTGATACCACCAACCCCCTCGCCATCCGCGATGCAATCAACAATGCAATAAAGAAACCTCTTATTGCAACAATCGAATTCACCACCAACCACCATGTCTTCCTCCTTACCAAGGATAACACACCTGCTACCTCTGTCCTCAAAGCGCATCGTTCTGCCATGGAGGAAGCAATCAGAGCCACCATCCCACCAGCCATTGGCCTCAGAAAAGATGAAATCTGGCACCAGGTCATCCTCCACGGCGTCCCCACTTCCTCCACCTTCTCCACCATTCAGTCTGAAATTGAAGAGTTCAACCCAGGCACACACCTCCCACGCCCTCCCAGATGGCTCACCACCCCAGCCCAACGTCAGGATAAAGAAGCATCAGCTATGGTCCTCACTATTGCCGGCAAAGACTCCACAGACAAAGCCCTCAGCAGAGGCCTCTCACTACTTGGGAAGAAGTTCAAAGTGCAACGCTACTTGTCCTTTAGACCTGACACCCAATACACCAAATGCCTGGCCTTTGGCCACCACCCCTCTCAGTGTACCGGTACCCAGTATTGCAGTATCTGCTCCATGGAACATCCAGCACACCTCCACACCTTCGGCAGATCAGATTGTCCTACCAAGGGCAAAGCATGTTTGCACACCACTATCAAATGCGTCAACTGTGGCGACTCCCACCAGGCTAATTCTAAGGAATGTCCCACATACCTTAAGGCACACCAAGCGGCAACTGAGAGAAGGAACAGGGCTGTTTAGCGATATTACTTTTGTTTCCTATATTGGTTAGGCATCTGGCGGCTTAGAGGATTTCCTTTTGTCATTATGGCTCATGAGCTGGCCCACTCGAACGTTGCTACCTTTCTATATTAGACGGGATATCTGACTGGCACCCTTGCGTGGTGTAATTTTTGTATGTTAGTTAGCTTCATAGCTGCTGCGGCTCCATAAGCGTAATGAGTTATAATAATAATAATAATAATCAGTAGTGACTCACGCTCCGCGCCCTCTATTCACCTCTCGCTTGAAAAATTACCGCTTTCGGTAATCCCTAAACTCCAAGTTTTTGGGTGGTAACCAGCTCGACACACCAATTTTCGCCTCTCGCTTAGGCTTCACTGTATAAGCGACCCCACCCCCCACTTGATTCATATCTTCTGCTATGACTCACAACACTGGTAGGGCCTCGGGCCCAGAATCCCGCACCTCTGACCGCTCCCACCCCTATGCAGGAAGAACTGCTCAAGTCCCATCTGCCCCTGCCTTGGCACCTGCTGCCCAGATCCACTCCTCCCCCCCCCAAAACCCGACACGGTCCTCCTCTGTAGGCCCGCTTGACCCCAACCTCGCCACCAACAGAGACATATTCCCTAGGTTATGGGATGCTGATCTCAGAAGCCTAACAGCCGGTGAAGCGTCAATCCTTCCACTGATCATGACAGCGCTCGAAGGAATAGCTGCCCTCCATCACAGGATCGGTTCCTTAGAAAGTAAAATTACAACACCCGCACAACAAGCCCAACCAACCACGGGCCCCTCCCTAGCCTCCATTCAAGCCACAGTGGCTGACCTCTCATACAGAGTGGCAGCCTCTCTCTCGGCAAAGCCTACCGTCGCGGCAAATCAATCCCAACATGCAAAACAGCTAAAACAGACAGGAAGAAACCAGCCTGCCCCTCCCATCCCAGCAGACAGCCCGATGGCTGACTTTGACTCGGACATCTGCCGCTACAACACAGCCACAGATAAGTGGTATGGTGATCCCAATGCCTATGCAGTTAAGCACCCACGATCCTGGGAGGCCCAGGCCTTTCGCGAAGGAAAATACAGCGCCTACTCATTCACCCCTGGCCACCTGGAGCCGTCACTCAACAAGGCTCTCAGCAAAGCCAAGTCCAAGCCCTCAACCTATGCCCAGGCTGCCGCTCCGCAAGCGCAATCGGAGGGGAGGAAGTCCAAAAAATCGAAGAGTGGAGACAAGGCCTCTGCTTCTGCAGCCCCAGTTGCAGCGTCGATGGGTGCGGGCCCCTCCGTTAGAGGACGACCCCCCCTTCCGGCGGCGGACAGAAGGTTCTTCTCTCCCCGAGAGACTCCCCTCCCTCACCAGGATGCACTTAGGATAGTCGCAACAGCCCCAGACATAGCAGCCCCAGTACTAAAGGAAGCGAACTGCCCCCACCCACTATGCTTCAGTGCCTCGGTTAACGCCAGAGGTGCCCTCACCCTCACGACCCGCTCCCTACAGACCCCCGCTACCGCCTACTCGCCATACTACGACGCCCGCGCCGCAAGGTTCAATAAGGCGTTCCCAGTTGGAGAGAACCCGTTCAGGCCGTGTAGGCCGGCCCCCTATGAAGTCCAGTTGGCCATCCATGGCTTACCCATCCCCTTCCTCCCGTCGGACCCAGAGGAGCTCCGCTCTGAGCTGGGAAACTCTATCCTAAACGCTACAGGCGTGATGATCTTCTCTGCAAGATACCTTCAGCCGAACCCTGAAATCAGGGCCACTAAGAACTCTACCTCGATTGTTGTATCGGTTCCTCCTACTGACGTTGTGAAGATAGGAAGGACCATCTACCTATACTCAAAGCCCCGCAAAGTGGATGTTTGCCACTCCAAAAGCCGCTACATGCAATGCCGGAAGTGCTGGAAATTTGGACATCCCTCTCCTATGTGTAAGGAGAGCAGCTCTGTCTGCCCGCTCTGCTCTGGCTCCCACCCCCGCTCAGCCCATCGGTGCACAAACCCTGGATGCCCCAAAGACGGACACCTGAAGACTGTAGCTGCATGCTGCCTCACTTCACCCCTGAAATGCCCCAACTGCTTAGGGGATCACTCTGCGACCAATAACGACTGCCCCTCCCGACCCAAGCCAGCGGCCAGGGATGACCTGCCACCAGCCCAAGAAGAAGAAGGGAGGGACACTGGCGAGGATAACTCAAGACCCGCCACCCCCGAAGGGAATGGCAAACAGACTGACACTAGCGTTGAGGAGACCCCTCGCCAATCAACCTCCTGAACCCTCCCAATGAGCCTGTTTAAGGCCCCAATACCCAAACGAGTCGGCCCTCCCCCCCCGTGGGCTGATGCGTTCTCCCCTGAAGACCCCATTTCAGGTGCATAAAGGTGGAGGACTCCACCTGCACCACGCCCATAAGGCGACCTCCCCCACCCTCTCTTCAGCAACTTTTCTTTGTTCAACATGACTGCCTGGGCAGCTGGGATGTGTTTCTTTCATTGTTTAATAGCTTTCAGTCTCTGAGAGCCCCCCCACAGATAATACTGCTGCAGGACCCCCCCGTGTACCGCAACAGGCTCCCCACGTTTGCATCTTTTAAATCATTTGCTCCACCATTTAAACAAGGGACACCTCCCATGGTGGCTACCTATTTTTACATGGAATTTTTTAATGTGTTTGCTGTACTTCCTATGTTTTTTAACAGGCCTGATTTCATGGCCATTGATGTTTATTCTCCCCTAGGACTCTTTGACTCCAAATACTCACAGTTCAGGGCATACAACCTATACTCGACGGTTGGCACTTCCTCTGGAAACAGAACAGGCGACCCAGTTACATGCTTCCCCCTGCACCCCTTCCCCACTCTTGTGGCAGTGGACTTCAACATCCACCATCCGCAGTCGGAACCCCTCAGAACCACTTCTTCGAATGAATTTGCAACTTCCAGCCCATACTTTGAGAAAGCGCGCGACAACGGCTACGAACTCTGCAATACCCGCGGAGCATACACTAGATTTCCCTTCGACCACAACACGAGGCCAGTGGTTCTTGACCTGGCCTTCATCAACTCACCCCTCACTTGCTTCTTGCAATCTTGGTCGACCCGCCTACCAGCGACAGTCTCGGACCACCTCCCAATCTCTATCATGTTCATGGCACCTTTAATCAGACCACCACCTCCAACCCCATATTGGGACAAGACAGACTGGACAACTGCTGCAGAAAAACTGAAAGGACTGTCGGTTCCGCAGCCACGCCCCAACCCCAGCGACCTCGATCTAGACAACTGGCTAGAGAGTCACCTATTAACACTCACCACACTGATCAAAGCCTGCACCCCAACCAAAAGGGTCTCCGTCCGCGCGAAACCCTGGTGCGACATGACAATCACACACCTGAGACAAGGACATCACCGGGCCTCGCGGGAACATAGGAAGTGCCCCACAGAACGATCCCTAGAAGAACTAAGAGCCCACCGCAACCGCTACTTCAAGGCAATTAAGAAGGCCAAAGCCAAGTACTGGAAAGAATTTCTAGCCAGAGTGACACCACAGACAGTCTGGAAAGCTAAAAAGGCGGCCATGGGAAGAGACGAGGGCAGATTCCCTGACCTGCCGGACGCAAGCTCCCCTGACCAAATCGACAAAGCTCTACTGAACCATTTCTTCCCACCAAAACAGCCCACGCAATCAGTGGCCTACCCACGATTCGACCCTAAACGCCCACCACCAGCCCCCGAAGAGATCTCATCTCCCCTCGGCAAATCCTTGAATACCTCAGCCCCGGGCCCAGACCAAATCCCATATGGGATCTGGAAGAAAGTCCATACCATCAACCCAAACATACTCACATCTCTTCTCGCCCCTCTCTTGGCATATGGACACCACCCGAAGTGCCTCAAGATGTCTAATGGGGTGGTCCTATCCAAACCAGGAAAACCAGATTACTCCACCCCAGCCTCGTTCTGAATTATTGTTCTACTTGAAACCTTCTCCAAGATACTGGAAAGGATAGTAGCAACCCGCCTCTCTCTCATCGCCCGCAAAGTAGGGCTCCTGAATCCCAATCAATGCGGTTCACTAGCCGGCCTTTCAACCTTTGATGCCACTGCTGCCCTCACCCAGGAAGTTAGGGCAAGACAAAACCCGTCCTACAAAGCCTCCTCCCTGTTCTTGGACATAAACGGAGGGTTCGATAATGTTTCCTCTAGCCTTCTTACAGCTAAACTCAGAGCCAAAGGGACTCCTAGATACCTGGTAGCCTGGGTTCGGTCCTTTCTAACAGACCGTTCGTGCCGCCTGCTGTTTCAGGGGGCCCCAGGGGTCTTTTCTCCCGTTCAGGTGGGGACCCCTCAAGGTTCACCTGTTGCTCCTGTGTTATTTGTGATTTATTTTTCTGAATTGCATGTTTCTATACCCTGTGGGGTAACTTTTTCCTATGTTGATGATTTTTCAATTACGGTTTCTACTGCTTCTTATAGGGGGAATATTAGGTATCTTCAATATTGTTTTTCTTTGCTTCAGAGCAGGGCAGCAAGGATCGGAGTTTCCTTTTCAATCCCCAAGACCGAACTGATGCACTGAAGAACGCCTAAGGACAGATCCCCAGTTTCTAACCAACCAATAGCCCTGCACAGCTTTATTTTTCCACCCTCTTCTTCTCTAAGATGGCTGGGGTACTGGTTCACCCCCACCCTGGAAACAACCAGACACTTCACCAAACGACTCAAAATGGCCTCTGGGGCCTTTTCTGCTATCAGAAGGCTTGCGCCTCCTGGGATCGGAATGCCCCCCCACATGTGCCGAAGGCTTGCTATGGGCCTCATCCTTCCTATCCTCACGTATGGAGCTGACCTCCTGGTACCAACACTAGCCACGGCGGACAAGACGTCGGTCCTGTGGAACAAAGTCATGAGATGGGTTACGAACTGTTTCAGCTCGACCCCAACGACCATGCTGGCCATTGAGGCCTGCCTCCCCCCCCTGGATCTGCTTATCACCCACCGGAGAAGGATGTCGGCACTTCGTTTGGCCTGCTCCTCCCCTGCCTACAACCCAGCGTCAGCTAGGCTCCCCCCAGACTTCCCCACCTACATGTCCCACCCAGACAGATCCGTCAATAGGACGATGCTCAAGGCAAGAACCCAAAACTACATCCCACTAGGCGGGCGCCAATATAAGGCCGAACTGCCAATGAGGAGGCACCTACCCATTGACTCGCTGGCGCACCTCTTGCTGCCGACCATGAGGCAAACCACAACGTTCCCACCCGCCTACCCGGCCCTGGAGCCTGGGCTGGCTCTGATTGCCGCCACCCCATCGGACTACAAAGCTCTCAAGGCCTCACTACGGAACAGACTCATNCTACAAAGCTCTCAAGGCCTCACTACGGAACAGACTCATGGAAGACTGGACTCACCTGGCCCCACCCCCTCTTTACTACCCATACGAGGCCACGCTCAGGCCGCACCCCTTCATGGGCCTCGACCACTTTACAGCGGGGCGCATACACCAAGGAAGGGCCGGGAAAAGCTACCTGGCCGCTCACCACTCCTGGGAAGACCCCCTGTCCTCCACCCTATGCACCTTCTGCGAGGAAGACGATGAAACGTTCAACAACGCGATACTTCAATGCTCGGCCAAAGCTGTTAACAGGACACTCTACCTCCATGGGGTTTCCGACATCGGCCCTGGCTCACCAATTTGGTCCTCACTCCCTGCCATCATTGACCTCGCCAACTACATCCGCACTACTGGTACCGGATTCCCACCACCCATGCTGCCGATAAGACCGCTCTCACCTCCTCGGGTGGGGGTGCCCCCCTGGCTGCCCTGGTTTGGGCTTTGCTTTGTCGTTGGTGGGTTTTTTGTGTTTTTGTATGTTGGGGGTTTGTTGGTTTTTTTTTACTAGTTTGAGTGGTCATCGTTTGAGGTGCTTGCGACGGATTTGTCGTTTTGGAGATTTTGAGCCGATGGTTTCTTTTGTTTGTTTGTTTGGGGTTAAGGTTTTCTTTTTGCCATCGCTTACGCTGCATGCATGTTCTTGTACCTAACAAGTAATATATGATATAAAAAAAAAAAGAAAGAAAAAAAAGAAAAAAAGAAAAATTAATCAGTAGTGACTTGAATAATTCAGTGAGAGTAGTGGGAATTGCCTGATATACATGCCTCAAACAAAGAAAGTTGACACCATCAGGACCAGGAGCTTGGTTAGGAGCAGACTTAACAATTGCATCCTTCACCACAGAGTCAGTAACCTCTGGCCAGGGAAAGCACTTATCTGGTTCTGTATACTCCTGGTTGAAGTCAGAGTTGCTGGTTGGTGGGTCTGGAAACATGCAAGTCCTAAACATTTGACACTTCTCTTTAAAGTTAGTAGCAACCTGTTCATTTATCAAGAGGGTTGGAGTCTTCAAAGACACAGTGGGTCTGGTATACTTAGCTGCTGTGAAGATGTCTTGTCCTTGAGCAGTATTCAGAAAGGTTTTCCAAGTATTGGCTTTACTTTCCCTTATTGCCTGAAAGTATGTGTTCCTAGATCTCTTGTAGTCTTTATTTTTATTTTTACTATTTTTTTATTTTTGTTTTTTTTATCATATATTGCTTGTTAGGTACAAGAACGTGCATGCAGCGTAAGCTATGGCAAAAAGAAAACCTTAATTCCAAGCAAACAAACAAAGAAAACCATCGGCACAAATCTCCAAAATGAGAAATTCGTCACTAGCACCTCCTACGGTGACTACTCAAATCAGTACAGAAAGCAAACAAAATCACCCATCACACAAAGTAAAGGAAAATCTCATAAAGTAAGTATATAAATCAAGGCAGAGCAGCAGAGGGGGAAGATTCTTCCCCAGGTGGCGAAAGCGGCCTAATCGGCGGCATGGGAGGAGGGAATCCGGTACCCGTGGTCCGGATGAAGTTTACGAGGCCAATTATGGCGGGGAGGGAGGACCAAATGGGTGAGCCTTGGCAGATGTCGGAGACTCCATGGAGGTAGAGCGTCCTCTTGTCGGTTTTAGCCGAGCAGTGAAGGATAGCGTGAGGAAACGTTTCATCGTCTTCCTTGCAAAAAGCGCAGAGGCTGGAGGACTCTTGGTCCTCCCAGGAGTGATGTGCTGCGAGGTAGCTCTTGCCAGAGCGCCACTGGTGTATCCGTCCAGCTGTGAAGCGATCGAGCCCCATGAAGGCATGAGGTCTTAGCGAAGGTTTGTATTGGCAGTATCGCGGGCGTGGAGCCAGTAGAGTCCAGTCCTCCAGTAGTTTCCCCTTCAGGGAGGCTTTCAGCGATCTGTAGCTCGAGTTGGTGGCGGGCATTAGCACTAGCCCTGGTTCTAGTTCCGGGTAGGCTGAGGGGAGGGGTCCATCCCCTCTTATCGTGGGAAGGAGAAGGTGTGCTAGGGAGTCGCTCGGGAGGTATTTTCTCATTGGTTGTTCGGCCTTGTACTGGTTCCAACCTAGGGGAATGTAGTTCTGTTTTCTGCCCATGAGGAGTTCGCGATGCCGGGTCCTTTCTGGGTGGGAGGTGTATGAGGGGAAATCAGGCGGGAGCCTAGCCCAGGCCGGGTTGTATGCAGGGGAGGAGCAGGCAAGTCGGAGCGCGGCCTCGTTGTAGTCTTATTATTATTATTATTATATATCATTGTCTCGCTTATGGAGCCTAAGGCTATGAAGCGGCACTAACATACAACTTGTCAAGGCAACAAACTTGCCCGTCCAGAAATCCCATCTCCTAAATGGTAGTGACAACTTTTAAATGGGCACCCACGGCCAAAGCACAAACAACAACAACAAGTAAGGAAATCCTCCTGTCCGCCTGAAGCCTAACAAATAAAGGAAATACAAGCGACTGAAACCTAAGCTGCCCTGTTCCTCCTGTCAGTTGCTGCCTGGTGTGCGTCAAGGTAGGTTGGACACTCCTTGGAGGTGGCCAGGTGATTGTTGCCACAGTTGAGGCAAATGATGGTAGTATGGAGGCACGGCTTGCCTTTAGTGGGACAGTCTGATCTGCCGCAAGTGTGGAGGTGGGCTGGGTGTTCCTGAGAACAGATAGCACAGGGGGGGTTTTGGTGCATTGAGAAGGATGGTGACCGAATTCAAGGCATCTGGAGCATTGTGTGTCAGGGCCAAAGGAGAGATAACGTTGCACTTTGAGCTTCCTGCCAAAAAGTGAGAGGCCTCTGCTGAGGGCCTTTTCTGTAGAGTCCTTGCCGGCAATAGTGAGAACCATGGCAGATGCTGCCTCGTTCTGACGTTGGGCTTCAGTGGTGAGCCACCTGGGAGGGCGGGGAAGGTGGGTGCCCGGATTGAAGGTTTCAACCTCAGCTTGGACGGTAGGAAAAGTAACAGTAGTGGGAATGCCATGGACAATGACCTTTTGCCAGACCTCATCCTTTCTGAGGCCGTTAGCAGCAGGTATGGTGGCTCTGATAGCCTCCTCAATGGTAAAGTGGTGGTTTTTGAGTATGCTAGAGGCAGGTGTGTTGTCTTTTGTAATAAGGAGGACATTGTGGTTGGGGGTGAATTCAATGTTGGATACCAGTTGTTTCTTGATGGCTGTGTTGACAGCATCGCGTATGGCAAGGCAGTTGGTTTCTTCTGGCAGTGTTGTTCCATCTCTTTCAACAACAATCGTACGTTCGCGTTTCGTGAGGAGAGATGAGGGGCTGGTTTTCCTTGGTAGGGGTGGTGCAGGTTTGACTGGGAGGGCTTTAGAAGCCTTTTGGGCCCAGGTTTGCGTGGTAGGAGGTGGGGGTAGGGTGGATTGGTGGGTGGTTGATGGTTGTTGTTTGAGCTGTTGTGACTGGAGATGCGCAACTTGGTTGGTGAGATTGGTAACCATGGCTTTCAACTCTTCAGTATCTCGGATGTGGCGGTCCTGGACAACACGCCTGTGTTTCTCCCAGGCAGAGTGGCTGATTTGGACAACCTTGTATCTGGCTATCATGGAGTTGAGGTCGTTTCTGAGTTGGATGACATGAGTGGTAAGGGAGTCTGATCCTGTGTCTTCCTCTTGTGAGAGGTGGACAGCAGTGCCGACTGTGTGGACAGGTGATGGAGTATCCTCAGCCATCTGAGTATCCTCAGGCGAGGCTGGGTTTTGGGAAGAGCAGGGCTGAAAAGGAGGTGCAAGAGGGTTTGCAGCCCCCTTACCTTTGCCTTTGCGTCTGGCAGACATCAAAGGTGATGGAAAGCGTGACTCAGTTGATAGAGGTGATGGAAAACAAATAATAAAGGATGATTTGTCTGTAAAAAGTCTTTAAAGTGGATGGGGAAGCAGTGAGATTTGGTTGTTGACCAATGAGGTGGAGGCTCGGCGAAAAATTTGGTGTGGTTTTTTCTTTCGCTGTGGTTGTAACGGCAAGGGAGTCATCTCTTGTAGTCAGTGTGGTATGATGCCTGTTTGTCTGCTTTCCACTTTCTGTGCTTTCTAGCCATTTCCTTTCTTAGTGTTGTAAGCTCATCAGTCCACCACCTCTTGGATCTGGTGCAAGGTTTGCTGAGAGGGACATGGAGGTTGAGGGAATGGATAATAGAAGCTCCGAGAATCATGGCTGCTTGATCTAATCCATTAGTAGTACCAGATTTCAGATGGGAGTTGAAGGAGGATAAAGACTCAGCCATAAGTGCTTGAAGTGTTGAATGAAAAGAGTTCCAGTTTGCTTTCTGCCAGTTGTATTTGTTGCTCATTGGACTAGGAACGTGGCCGGGTTGGTTTCAGGGAGGAGGCAGACTAGCGGGATAGCCGCTAGCCTTAAACGGTGAAGAACCAGAAGCGGGAGGGGGGGCAGGGCCGACTCACAAGCCAGGATGCCCACCGGGGTAGACGAGAAGCAGTTTGTCACTCATCACTGGACGGCCCTCCAAAAGACGGACATCCTATCCAGGAGGGTGACACTTGGCAAGAAGAGGTCCGCCCCCTAGAGGAGGACGGGGCAGATATGTGAGGACGCCAGCCTGTGGCAGAGAGAGGGGGAGAGGCCCTCACCGGGCCCGGAAAGCCAATTGATTGTCGCGAAGGCTCCTTGGGCCAAGCCGAGCCTCCTCGTGAAGTGAGAGGTAGTGCCTTTATTACAGGAAGTGGTTGAGGGCGCGAACCAATATCCAAGCCAACGGATCAATTTGGAGGGACGGAAGAGGTGCCCGTCTATCAAGACAGGGATTGCTGGCGGGTGGACCTTTTGCGCTGGGGTGACCCAGTGCATGAGCTCTTTCTTTGGGATCGAGAAGGCCACCCCTAGCTTTCCAGCTTTCGCTTGGTGTGCTTTGGTGATGCCTTGGAGCCTCTGGACGTTCCTGCGATAAGAGCCCGCGGCAACCGTGACAGCGAAGTGGTCCACGTAGGAAAGGATTAGGCCACGAGGGACTGGGAAATGCAAGGAGGAAACGTAAATCACAAACCGGAGGGTGGACATCGGGGATCCGTGAGGGGTGCCGACAGAGACAGGTGAAAAAAGTTAAAAAACTCCGTTGCCGTTACAACCACAGCGAAAGAAAAAAGGACACCAAATTTTTCGCCAAGCCCCCACCTCATTGGTCTACAGCCAATTCTCACTGCTTCCCCTTTCACTTTAAAGACTTTTTACAGACAAATCAACCTTTATTATTTGTTTTCCATAACCTTTATCAACAGAGTCACGCTTTCCATCACCTTTGATGTCTTCCAAACGCAAAGGCAAAGGTAAGGGGACTGCAAATCCTCTTGCACCCCCTTTTCACCCCACCTCTTCCCAGAACCCAGCCTCGCCTGAGGACACTCAGATGGCTGAGGATAACCCATCACCTGTCCACACAGTCGGCACTGCCATCCACCTCTCCGCAGAGGAGGACACAGCATCTGATTCCCTTACCACCCATGTCATCCAACTCAGAAACGATCTCAACTCCATGATAGCCAGATACAAGGTTGTGCAAATCACCAACTCAGCCCGGGAGAAACACATGCGTGTTGTCCAGGACCGCCACATCCGAGATACTGAAGAGTTGAAAGCCATGGTTACGAATCTCACCAACCAAGTTACGCATCTTCAGTTCCAACAACTCATACAACAACCATCTACCACCTACCAATCTTCCATACCTCTACCTCTTACCATGCAAACCTGGGCCCAGAAAGCTTCCAAAGCACTCCCAGTCAAGCCTACAACACCCTCACCAAAGATACCCAGCCACTCATCTCTCCTCACAAAAGGCGACCGTACGATTGTTGTTGAAAGAGATGGAACTACACTACCAGAAGACACAAACCACCTTGCCATACGTGATGCTGTTAACTCAGCTATCAAGAAACAACTTGTATCCAACATTGAATTCACCCCCAACCACAACGTCCTCCTTATTACAAAAGACAATACACCTGCCTCTACCATACTCAAAAACCACCGCTTTGCCATTGAGGAGGCTATCAGAGCCACCATACCTGCTGCCAACGGCCTCAGAAAGGATGAGGTCTGGCAAAAGGTCATCATCCACGGCATCCCCACTACAGTCACCTTTGCAACTGTTCAGGCTGAGATTGAAACCTTCAATCCATGCACCAACCTTCCCCGCCCTCCCAGGTGGCTTACCACTGAAGCCCAGCGTCAGAACAAGGCAGCATCAGCCATGGTTCTCACAATTGCCGGTAAAGATTCTAGTGAAAAAGCCCTCAGCAGAGGCCTCTCACTCTTTGGCAGGAAGCTCAAAGTGCAGTGTTATCTGTCCTTTGGCCCTGACACCAAATGCTCCGGATGCCTTGAATTTGGTCACCACCCTTCCCAATGCACCAAAACCCCTCACTGTGCTATCTGTTCTCAGGAACACCCAGCCCACCTACACACTTGCGGCAGATCAGACTGCCCTACTAAAGGCAAGTAGTGCCTCCACACTACTATCCTTTGCCTCAACTGTGGCAACAACCACGTGGCCACCTCCAAGGAGTGTCCAACCTACCTACACTCACACCAGGCAGCAACTGAGTGGAGGGACAGGGTAGCTTAGGTTTCAATTACTTGTATTTCCTTTATTTGATAGGCTTTAGGCGGAGAGGGGGATTTCCTTACTTGTTGTTGTTTGCGTTTTTGGCCGCGGGTGCCCATTCAAAAGTTGATACTACCATTTGGGAGATGAGATTTCTGGACGGCCATTATTTTTATTTTTATTTTTTTTTCTTTTTTTTATCATATATTGCTTGTTAGGTACAAGAACGTGCATGCAGCGTAAGCTATGGCAAAAAGAAAACCTTAATTCCAAACAAACAAACCAAGGAAACCATCGGCACAAATCTCCAAAATGACAAATTCGTCACTAGCACCTCCTACGGTGACCACTCAAATGAGTACAAAAAGCAAACAAAATCACCCATCACACAAAGTAAAGGAAAATCTCATAAAGCAAGTATATAAATCAAGGCAGAGCAGCAGAGGCGGAAGATTCTTCCCCAGGGGGCGAAAGCGGCCTAATCGGCGGCATGGGAGGAGGGAATCCGGTAGCTGTGGTCTGGATGAAGTTTGCTAGGCCAATTATGGCGGGGAGGGAGGACCAAACGGGTGAGCCTTGGCCGATGTCGGAGACTCCGTGGAGGTAGAGCGTCCTGTGGTCGGTTTTAGCTGAGCAGTGAAGGATCGCGTGAGGAAACCTTTCGTCGCCTTCCTCGCAAAAAGCGCCGAGGCTGGAGGACTCTTGGTCCTACCAGGCGTGATGTGTTGCGAGGTAGCTCTTTCCAGAGCGCCCCTGGTGTATCCGTCCAGCTGTGAAGTGATCGAGCCCCATGAAGGCGTGAGGTCTTAACGAAGGTTTGTATTGGTAGTATCGCAGGGTTGGAGCCAGTAGAGTCCAGTCCTCCTGTAGTTTCCCCTTCAGGGAGGCTTTGCGCGATCTGTAGCTCGAGTTGGTGGGGGGCATTAGCGCTAGCCCTGGTTCTAGTTCCGGGTAGGCTGAGGGGAGGGGTCCATCCCCTCTTATCGTGGGCAGGAGAAGGTGTCCTATTGAGTCGATCGGGAGGTGTTCTCTCATTGGTTGTTCGGCCTTGTACTGGTTCCAACCTAGGGGAATGTAGTTCTGTTTTCTGCCCATGAGGAGTTCGCGATGCCGGGTCCTTTCTGGGTGGGAGGTGTATGAGGGGAAATCAGGCGGGAGCCTAGCCGAGGCCGGGTTGTATGCAGGGGAGGAGCAGGCAAGTCAGAGCGCGGCCATTCTTCTCCTGTGAGGGATAAGCAGGCTAAGCGGCGGGAGGCATGCCTCAATAGCTAGGATGGTAGTGGGGGTCGAGGTGAAGCAGTTGGTCACCCAGCGCATCACCCTATTCCATAAGGTGGCCATCTTGTCCAGGGTGGCCAGTGTTGGTGCAAGGAGGTCGGCTCCATAGGCTAGGATGGGCAGTATGAGGCCCATCGCCAACCTGCGGCACATGTGAGGAGGGATTCCAATCCCTGGGGGGGCGAGTCTTCTGATGGCGGCAAAGGCCCCTGAGGCCAGTGTGAGTCTTTTGGTGAAGTGCGTTGTTGTTTCGAGGGTTGGGGTGAACCAGTACACTAGCCACCTGAGGCAAGAGGACCACGGAAAGATGGAGCCATTGAGGGCTATAGGTTGGTTAGAGACCAGGGATCGGTCCTTAGGCGTCCTCCAGTGAATCAGTTCCGTTTTGGGGATTGAAAAGGAAACTCCAATCCGTGCTGCCCTGCTCTGAAACAAAGAAAAACAATACTGAAGATACCTAATATTCCCCCTATAAGAAGCAGTAGAAACCGTAATTGAAAAATCATCAACATAGGAAAAAATCACCCCACGGGGTATGGAAAGATGCAATTCAGAAACATAAATCACAAATAACAAAGGAGAGACAGGAGACCCTTGGGGCGTGCCAACTTGCACCGGGGCAAACACCCCCGGTGCACCTTGGAACAATAATCGGCAAGAACGGTCTGTGAGGAATGATCGGACCCAGGCAACCAGGTACTTAGGGTTACCCTTTGCCCTGATTATTATTATTATTATTATAAATCATTAAGCTTATAGAGCCAAAGGCTATGAAGCTGAGAAAGTACATGATTGTAGTGCCTCACACTACTGGTCCCTGATTCCATCTCCTAAATCTCTGTGTCATCTTTTCACTGGGCCTCTTGCCATATCCACCCTATTCCTCCTCTCTCCTCCCTGCCATCATCCATTCCTCCCATCTCTCCTTCTCCATCTCTTCCCATCCTTGCACTCCCACATCCCCCTCCTCTTCCCATTCATCTTCCTCCTCCCCTCTCCTACTATTGCCAGAGCACTCATCTCCAGCCACTGCCCCCAAGTAGTCCTTTCTAGTCCCTGCCCAACTTATTCCCACAAACTTCCCTACAGCTAGCAAGCCAGCCTTAGACCCAAGCACATCTGGTAGGTGGAAATGTTGAGCAACTTGTCTGAGAATGTGTCTGTGTTGTTGATATTTGCTGCAGTATAGGAGGATGTGCTCTGGTGTATGTGGTGCTGGTTGTCTCTTGTCACAGGTACAGGTATTGCTGATGTTCTCATCCACTCTACTAAGATAGGACTTGAAATAACCATGACCCAGTCTGAGTTGTGTAACAGTAGCAAGTTGGTGTTTGGTGAGAGAGAAGAAGTGTGGTGCAGGACTAAGAGTTGGCAGATGGAAGTGAATAGACCTAAAGTGCTTACCCTTTCTAGCATCTGGCAGATGAGTCCAGTATTGGTGCCAGGCTAGAAGAGCAGACTTCTTGATCTGTGTCTTGAGTTTTGTCAGTGAGAGGTAACTGTCCTGTGATGGTTGGGGATACTCAGCTGCTTGTTTTGCCAGTCTGTCAGCTTCATCATTCCCTTGTATACCAGTATGTCCTGG
>JACCEG010000385.1:65058-75981 GCA_014065205.1 Tuber brumale | reverse complement strand
AGAGCCACCATACCTGCTGCCAACGGCCTCAGAAAGGATGAGGTCTGGCAAAAGGTCATCATCCACGGCATCCCCACCACAGTCACCTTTGCAACTTTTCAGGTTGAGTTTGAAACCTTCAATCCAGGCACCCACCTTCCCCGCCCTCACAGGTGGCTCACCACTGAAGCCCAGCGTCAGAACAAGGCAGCATCAGCCATGGTTCTCACAATTGCCGGCAAAGACTCTACAGAAAAAGCCCTCAGCAGAGGCCTCTCACTCGTTGGCAGGAAACTCAAAGTGTAGCGTTATCTGTCCTTTGGTCCTGACACCCAATGTTCCAGATGCCTTGAGTTCGGTCACCACCCTTCCCAATGCACCAAAACCCCTCACTCTGGTATCTGTTCACTGGAACACCCAGCCCACCTTTACACTTGCGGCAGATCAGACTGCCCCACCAAAGGCAAGCCGTGCCTCCACACTACTATCCTTTGCCTCAACTGCGGCAACAACCACCTGGCCACCTCCAAGGAGTGTCCAACCTACCTACACGCACAACAGGCAGCAACTGAGCGGAGGGACAGGGCAACTTAGGTTTTAACTACTTGTATTTCCTTTGTTTGATAGGCTTTAGGCAGATAGGGGGATTTCCTTACTTGTTCTTGTTTGCGTTTTTGGCCGTGGGTGCCCATTCAAAAGTTGACACAACCATTTAGGAGATGGGATTTCTGGACGGGCATGTTTGTTGCCTTAATAAGTTGTATGTTAGTGCCGCTTGATAGCCTCTGGCTCCATAAGCGAGACAATGATATATAATAATAATAATAATGCCCGTCCAGAAAATCATCCTCCGTCTCCGCTACACCTCCGGTGATTGAAATTTATTTCCTAATTGGGATAAACTCAACACCACACCAAACTATCACCAGTTTTCGGTCTGCACCCTCCCCTTGGGGGGGGTGTAGGCTATCACTATCCGTCCTTCTGGACTTCGGGTCCATCTCTACTGCCCTCTCCCTTTGAGGTTTACCCTCTGGGGATACCCCATCCTCTTCTTCCAGCATCTCACGATGCTTGGTACCTCCCTTACCCCTCTTTTGCTAGGCCTTGCTTAGCATCAGCACGGTCGGGTTTCCCTCTTTTCATCTCCACAGACGGCTGGGACTACGGTTTGCGGTACGCGATTACGATGGATTCCTGTATCCCTCCCCTAACGAAACTGAGGAGTTGTCTCCGGTCTCCTCAACAGGCCACGGTCGATTTCGCCAGTCCCCTTCCTCACTCATCGCTTCAGCAGGTGGTATCCCATCCACTACAGTGACACTATCTCTCATAGAAGTAGGGACTACATGAGAGACGTGGTAAAACTGCTGGCTTTGTTTGGGGCTTGCTGTGGGCCGCCTAGTAAGACACGAACACGATTCCGACAGTGGTTTTGTCACTTGAGTCTACCCCTCCTCTATACTTCCTTGGTGCGATCGGCTGGCACCCTACTGCTACCACAGGCTGGCACCCTAGTGCTACCACCCCACCTTAGCTGGCACCTTACTGCCTACTACACTTCCTGCTGGTCTCGGACCAGTACCACCCCCCCCCAGCGTGTACCTTTCTACCAATTCTTCCTGGTGAGCACTTCGTCTGCTGGCCTGCCCACCAGGTCTGGTTTTCCGGCGGACCTCTGGGGTTCTTGGGCCCTGCCACACGCCTTCCTTCGGCTTCGGTTGGGTTTCTCCTACTCTTGTTTCCCTTGCCCCTGTTGCCAAGTCTATCAGACGTAGGGTACATTCGCCCGCTTAGTGCTCAGGGCCGGTTCTATGATCGCGACCTCAGTATATCTGACTAGCTTAGGCCACATGGTGTTCCTTCGTGTTCGGTTTCTGGGTTTTCACTAGTTTGGGGTTTCTTTCTGTTGTTTTGGTTGGTTTACTGGGGGGGTTTGGGATTTCTCTTATGTCGCGCGTCTGTGGATGTTTATTGGTTCGTGTATACTTTGGCGGTTGTGGTTAGGGGGAGTTTTTTATACCGACTGGCCTTGTAGTTAGACGGTTTTTCTTCAGCCTTTCTGAGCCGGGGCAGGGGGAGAGGTTTAGGTCTACACAGCTGGCGCTGATGTGACCTTGTTCCTTAATACTAAATAAAAACGGATTTAAAAATAAAATAAAATAAAATAAAATAAAAAATGCCTGTCCAGAAATCCCATCTCCTAAATGGTAGTGTCAACTTTTAAATGGGCACCCACGGCCAAAGCACAAACAATAACAAGTAAAAAAATCCTCCTGTCCCCCTAAAGCCTAACAAATAAAGGAAATACAAGCGATTGAAACCTAAGCTGCCCTGTTTCTCCTGTCAGTTGCTGCCTGGTGTGCGTGAATGTAGGTGGGGCAATCCTTGGAGGTGGCCAGGTGATTGTTGCCACAGTTGAGGCAAAGGATGGTAATATGGAGGCACGGCTTCCCTTTAGTGGGACAGTCTGATCTGCCGCAAGTGTGGAGGTGGGCTGGGTGTTCCTGAGAACAGATAGCACAGTGGGGGGTTTTGGTGCATTGAGAAGGATGGTGACCAAATTCAAGGCATCTGGAGCATTGGGTGTCAGGGCCAAAGGAAAGCTAGCGCTGTACTTTGAGCTTCCTGCCAAAGAGTGATAGGCCTCTGCTGAGGGCTTTTTCTGTAGAGGCTTTGCCGGCAATGGTGAGAACCATGGCTGATGCTGCCTTGTTATGACGTTGGGTTTCTGTGGTGAGCCACCTGGGAGGGCGGGGAAGGTGGGTGCCTGGGTTGAAGGTTTCAACCTCAGCTTGGACGGTAGGAAAGGTAACAGTAGTGGGAATGCTATGGATGATGACCTTTTGCCAGACCTCATCCTTTCTTAGGCCTTTAGCTGCAGGTATGGTGGCTCTGATAGCCTCCTCAATGGTAAAGCGGTGGTTTTTGAGTATGGTAGAGGCAGGTGTGTTGTCTTTTGTAATAAGGTGGACGTTGTGGTTGGGGGTGAATTCAATGTTGGATACCACTTGTTTCTTGATAGCTGTGTTGACAGCATCGCGTATGGCACGGCAGTTGGTTTCTTCTGACAGTGTTGTTCCATCTCTTTCAACAACAATCGTACGGATGCGTTTCGTGAGGAGAGATGAGGGGCTGGTTTTGTTTGGTAGGGGTATTGCAGGTTTGGCTGGGAGGGCTTTAGAAGCCTTTTGGGCCCAGGTTTGCGTGGTAGGAGGTGGGGGTAGGGTGGATTGGTGGATGCTTGATGGTTGATGTTTGTGCTGTTGGGACTGAAAATGCGCAACTTGGTTGGTGAGATTGGTAACCATGGCTTTCAACTCTTCAGTATCTCGGATGTGGCGGTCCTGGACAACACGCATGTGTTTCTCCAAGGCAGAATGGGTGATTTGTATAACCTTGTATCTGGCTATCATGGAGTTGTGGTCGTTTCTGAGCTGGATGACATGAGTGGTGAGGGAGTCTGATCCTGTGTCTTCCTCTTCCGAGAGGTGAACAGAAGTGCCGACTGTGTGGACAGGTGATGGAGTATCCTCAGCCATCTGAGTATCCTCAGGCGAGGCGGGGTTTTGGGAAGAGGAGGGCTGAAAAGGGGGTGCAGGAGGGTTTGCAGCCCCCTTACCTTCGCCTTTGCGTCGGGCAGACATCAAAGGTGATGGAAAGCGTGACTCAGTTGACAGAGGTGATCGAAAATAAATAATAAATGATGATTTGTCTTTAAAAAGTCTTTAAAGTGGAAGGGGAACCGGTGAGATTTGGTTGTTGACCAATGAGGTTGAGGCTCGGCGAAAGATTTGGTGTGGTTTTTTCTTTCGCTGTGGTTGTAACGGTAGCGTAGTCCTCTGGATGGGCATGTTTGTTGCCTTGATAAGTCGTATGTTAGTGCCGCTTCATAGCCTCTGGCTCCACAAGCGCGACAATGATATATAATAATAATAATAATGGTGAAAAAGACTCCGTTGCCGTTACGACCACCGCGAAAGAAAAAACCACACCAAATTTTTCGCCGAGCCTCCACCTCATTGGTCACCAACCAAATCTCACCGCTTCCCCATCCACTTTAAAGACTTTTTACAGACAAATCATCCTTTATTGTTTGTTTTCCATCACCTCTATCAACTGAGTCACGCTTTCCATCACCTTTGATGTCTGCCAGATGCAAAGGCAAAGGTAAGGGGGCTGCAAACCCTCTTGCACCCCCTTTTCAGCCCTCCTCTTCCCAAAACCCAGCCTCGCCTGAGGATACTCAGATGGCTGAGGATACTCCATCACCTGTCCACACAGTCGGCACTGCTGTCCACCTCTCAGAAGAGGAGGACAGAGGATCAGACTCCCTCACCACTCATGTCATCCAACTCAGAAACGACCTCAACTCCATGATAGCCAGATACAAGGTTATACAAATCACCCACTCTGCCTTGGAGAAACACATGCGTGTTGTCCAGGACCGCCACATCCGAGATACTGAAGAGTTGAAAGCCATGGTTACCAATCTCACCAATCAAGTTGCGCTTCTTCAGTCCCAACAGCTCAAACAACAACCATCAACCACCCACCAATCCACCCTACCCCCACCTCCTACCACGCAAACCTGGGCCCAAAAGGCTTCTAAAGCCCTCCATGTCAAACCTGCAACACCCCTACCAAAGAAAACCAGCCCCTCATCTCTCCTCACAAAACGCGACCGTACGATTGTTGTTGAAAGAGATGGAACCACACTGCCAGAAGACACCAACTGCCTTGCCATACGCGATGCTGTCAACACAGCCATCAAGAAATAACTGGTATCCAACATTGAATTCACCCCCAACCACAACGTCCTCCTTATTACAAAAGACAACTCAGCTGCCTCTACCATACTCAAAAACCACCGCTTTGCCATTGAGGAGGCTATCAGAGCCACCATACCTGCAGCTAACGGCCTCAGAAAGGATGAGGTCTGGCAAAAGGTCATCATCCACGGCATCCCCACCACAGTCACCTTTGCAACTGTTCAGGCTGAGATTGAAACCTTCAATCCATGCACCAACCTTCCCCGCCCTCCCAGGTGGCTTACCACTGAAGCCCAGCGTCAGAACAAGGCAGCATCAGCCATGGTTCTCACCATTGCCGGCAAAGACTCTACAGAAAAAGCCCTCAGCAGAGGCCTCTCACTCTTTGGCAGGAAACTCAAAGTGCAGAGTTATCTCTCCTTTGGCCCTGACACCCAATGCTCCAGATGCCTTGAATTTGTTCACCATCCTTCTCAATGCACCAAAACCCCCCACTGTGCTATCTGTTTTCAGGAACACCCAGCCCACCTCCACACTGGCGGCAGATCAGACTGTCCCACCAAAGGCAAGCCGTGCCTCCATACTACCATCCTTTGCCTCAACTGTGGCAACAATCACCTGGCCACCTCCATGGAGTGCCCCATCTACCTTCACGCACACTAGGCAGCAACTTACAGGAGGAACAGGGCAGCTTAGGTTTCAATTGCTTGTATTTCCTTTATTTGTTAGGCTTTAAGCGGATAGGAGGATTTCCTTACTTGTTGTTGTTTGTGCTTTGGCCGTGGGTGCCCATTCAAAAGTTGAGACTACCATTTAGGAGATGGGATTTCTGGACGGGCATGTTTGTTGCCTTGATAAGTTGTATGTTAGTGCCGCTTCATAGCCTTAGGCTCCATAAGCGAGACAATGATATATAATAATAATAATAATAATAATGGTGAAAACCGGGCCTCGAGGGAACATAGGAAGTGCTCCACAGAACGAACCCTAGAAGAACTAAGAGCCCACCGCAACCGGTACTTCAAGGCAATTAAAAAGGGCAAAGCCAAATACTGGAGAGAATTTCTAGCCAGAGTGACACCACAGACAGCCTGGAAAGCTAAGAAGGCGGCCATGGGAAGAGACGAGGACAGATTCACTGACGTGCCGGACGCAAGCTACCCTGACCAAATCAACAAAGCTCTACTGAACCACTTCTTCCCACCAAAACAGCCAACACAATCAGTGGCCTACCCACGATTCGACCCCGAACACCCACCACTAGCCCCCGTAGAGATCTCATCTGCCCTCGGCAAATCCTCGAATACCACAGCCCCGGGCCCAGACCAAATCCCATATGGGATCTGGAAGAAAGTCCATACCATCAACCCAAACATACTCACATCTCTTCTTGCCCCTCTCTTGGCGTATGGACACCACCCGAAGTGCCTCAAGATGTCTAATGGGGTGGTCCTACCCAAACTATGAAAACAAGATTACTCCACCCCAGCCTCGTTCCGAATTATTGTTCTACTTGAAACCTTCTCGAAGATACCGGAAAGGATAGTAGCAACCCGCCTCTCTCTCATAGCCCGCGAAGCAGGGCTCCTGAATCCCAATCAATGCGGTTCACTAGCCGGCCTTTCAACCTTTGATGCCACTGCTGCCCTCACCCAGGAAGTTAGGGTAAGACAAAACCCCTCGTACAAAGCCTCCTCCCTGTTCTTGGACATAAAGGGAGGGTTCGATAATGTTTCCTCTAGCCTTCTTACAGCTAAACTCTGAGCCAAAGGGACTCCTAGATACCTGGTAGCCTGGGTTCGCTCCTTTCTCACAGACCGATCGTGCCGCCTGCTGTTTCAGGGGGCACCTGGGGTTTTTTCTCCCGTTCAGGTAGGGACCCCTCAAGGTTCACCTGTTTCTCCCTTGTTATTTGTGATTTATGTTTCTGAATTGCATGTTTCTATACCCCGTGGGGTAATTTTTTACTATTTGATGATTTTTCAATTACGGTTTCTACTGCTTCTTATAGGGGGAATATTAGGTATCTTCAATATTGTTTTTCTTTGCTACAGAGCAGGGCAGCAAGGATTGGAGTTTCCTTTTCAATCCCCAAGACCGAACTGATGCACTGGAGAACGCCTAAGGACAGATACCCAGTTTCTAACCAACCAATAGCCCTGAACGGCTCTATTTTTCCACCCTCTTCTTCTTTAAGATGGCTGGGGTACTGGTTCACCCCCACCCCGGAAACAACCACACACTTCACCAAACGACTCACAATGGCCTCTGGGGCCTTTTCTGCTATCAGAAGGCTTCCGCCTCCCGGGATCGGAATGCCCCCCCACATGTGCCGAAGGCTTGCTATGGGCCTCATCCTTCCTATCCTCACATATGGAGCTGACCTCCTGGTACCAACACTAGCCTCGGCGGACAAGATTTCGGTCCTGTGGAACAAAGTCATGACATGGGTTACGAACTGCTTCAGCTCGACCCCAACGACCATTCTGGCCATTGAAGCCTGCCTCCCCCCCCTGGATCTGCTTATCACCCACCGGAGACGCATGACGGCACTTCGTTTGGCCTGCTCCTCCCCTGCCGACAACCCAGCGTCAGCTAGGCTCCCTCCTGACTTCCCCACCTACATCTCTCACCCAGACAGATCCGTGAATAGGACGATGCTCAAAGGAAGAACCCAAAACTACATTCCACGAGGCTGGCGCCAATATAAGGCCGAACTGCCAATGAGGAGGCACCTACCCATTGACTCGCTGGCGCACCTCTTGCTGCCAACCATGAGGCAAACCACAACGTTCCCACCCGCCTACCCGGCCCTGGAGCCTGGGCTGGCTCTGATACCCGCCACCCCATCGGACTACAAAGCTCTCAAGGCCTCACTACGGAACAGACTCCTGGAAGACTTGACTCACCTGGCCCCACCCCCTCTTTACTACCCATAGAAGGCCACGCTCAGGCCGCACGCCTTCATGGGCCTCGACCGCTTTGCAGCGGGGCGCATACACCAGGGAAGGGCCGGGAAAAGCTACCTGGCCGCTCACCACTCCTGGGAAGACTCCCAGTCCTCCACCCTATGCACCTTCTGCGAGGAAGACGATGAAACGTTCAACCACGCGATACTTCAATGCTCGGCCAAAGCTGATAAAAGGACACTCTACCTCCATGGGGTTTCCGACATCGGCCCAGGCTCACCAATTTGGTTCTTACTCCCAGCCATCATTGGCCTCGCCAACTACATCCGCACTACTGGTACCGGATTCCCACCACCCATGCCGCCAATAAGACCGCTCTCACCTCCTCGCGAGGACGTACCCCCCCTAGCTGCCCTGATTTAAGCTTTACTTTGTTGCTGATGAATTTTTTTTGTGTTTTTATATGCTGAGAGTTTGTTGGTTTTTCTTTACTAGTTTGTGTGGTCACCGTTTGAGGTGCTTGCGATGGATTTGTCGTTTTGGACATTTTGAGCCCCTGGTTTCTTTTGTTTGTTTGTTTCGAATTAAGGTTTTCTTTTTGCCATAGCTTACGCTGCATGCATGTTCTTGTACCTAACAAGTAATACATGATATAAAAGAAAAAAAAAAAAAAAAAAAAAAAAAAAAAAAAAAAAAAAAAAAAAAAAAAAAAGAAAAAAAAGTAATAATGGTGAAAAAACTTGGGGGGCCCCCTCGAAATCCAGGTGGCAGGAGCGGCCGTGGAGGAAGGACCTGATCCACGAGACCATGTAGGGGTTGACTGCCCTGGTGGCAAGCCTGTCGCATAGGATGGGGGCCGAGACATTGTCGAAACCGCCTTTGATGTCATGGAAAAGTGTCGAGACCTTGAGCTTGGGGCGCATAAAAGGTTGAACCTAGTGCGAGAGGGTGGCCGCTGCGTCAAAGGTACTTAGACCGGGAGGGGAACCAGTTTGGTGGGGAGACAGTACGCCCAGGAAGCGGGCGAGGGCAGAGAAGCGGGACGCCATAACTCTTTCCAGGATCTGGGAAATAGTTTCGAGGAGGGCGATGATGCGGAAAGGCGGTGGCGTGTCATATGAAGGTTTCCCTGGCTTATCGTGGACTATCCCGTTCGCTGTCTTCAGGGAGGGGGGATGGTGGCCATATCGGACGAGGGGGCCGAGGATGGAGGGGAGGATGCTTGGGTTCAATGCGTGGAGCTTCTTCCAGATAGAGTATGGGATCTAGTCAGGGCCGGGAGCGGAGGACGAGGAGGAGCTGCAGAGAGCAACTGTAATTTCCTCCGCCAAGAGCGCGGGAACATCTTTGAATTCGCGCATAATCGCGGGAGGGCCCGAGGACTGTTTCTCTGGCAAGAAGTGGGAGAGAAGGGCTGTGTTTATGTCCCCTGGGCTCTCAGCCCCAGGTAGCCCTGGGAATCTGTCTGCTGGCCTTCCAAAGGCAACGCGCTTCGCAGTCCAGAGAGTCTGGGGAGTGGCTGTCTTCAGAAAATTGTTCCAGTAATCGGTCTTCGCCTTCTTTATTGCCTTGGAGCATGGCAGGCGGGCTTCGCTGCACCGCTGTTTCGACGAGGGGGGCGGATCTCGTCGTGCCAACCGAACTATTGATTGGAAGGCTGACCTTTCCGCCGTAAGGTCCGGGGTCCACCAGGGCTTGGATCGGGAGAAGGGCCTTTTGTCCAGGGTGTGTCGCCTGAGGACAGTCCTAAGTCTTCCAAGGGCCGTGTCGAACCAGGTCGAGAGAGTATGGGGCATGGGGAGCGTGGGAGGGCGGCCAACTCTCAGAGTTTTAAACGCCTCCTCAAGGGAGAGCCAGTCGGTCATCTTCCACGCAGGAGCAGGGGGGGGCGGGCAGGCCAACGGCTGTGCAAGCACGACGAGAATGGGAACATGGTCAGAGCCTATCAGGGGCAATGGAGTTTCCCATGACAGAAGGTTGGGGGACAGGGAGGAGTTGGCAAATGCAAGGTCTATGACCGAGGGGCGAAGGTTGGGATCGAAGGGAAAGTAAGTGAGTACGCCACGGGTGTTCAGGAGGCAGAAGTCTTCTTCCGCGGCCTTTTCAAAGTAGGGGGCAGAGGCTCCCTGGTCCGGGATCGAGAACAGGCGGCCCGGGTCAGCGGAGGGGTGGTGTATGTTGAAGTCTCCGACAACCAGCGTCGGTGTAGAGGTGTGGGGGAAGGCAACCTCCGGGGAGATAGTTCGGCGAAAGGGGGAACCATCCCACGTGCTATATTGTTCACAACCCGGAACTTGTTGCTGAAAGATTCAAAAAAACCAACAGAAGAGTGAAAGTCAACAGCCATCCAGTCCCTAGGGTCTGTAAAGACCGGGAGGACCGAAAACTGCTGAGTGGTGGATTATTATTATTATAAATCATTAAGCTTATAGAGCCAAAGGCTATGAAGCTGAGAAAGTACATGATTGTAGTGCATCACACTACTGGTCCCTGATTCCATCTCCTAAATCTCTGTGTCATCTTTTCACTGGGCCTCTTGCCATATCCACCCTATTCCTCCTCTCTCCTCTCTGCCATCCTCTATTCCTCCCATCTCTCCCTCTCCATCTCTTCCGATCCTTGCACTCCCACATCCCCCTCCTCTTCCCATTCATCTTCCTCCTCCCCTCTCCTACTATTGCCAGAGCACTCATCTCCAGCCACTGCTCCCAAGTAGTCCTTTCTAGTCCCTGCCCAACTTATTCCTACAAACTTCCCTACAGCTAGCAAGCCAGCCTTAGACCCAAGCACATCTGGTAGGTGGAAATGTTGAGCAACTTGTCTGAGAATGTGTCTGTGTTGTTGATATTTGCTGCAGTATAGGAGGATGTGCTCTGGTGTATGTGGTGCTGGTTGTCTCTTGTCACAGGTACAGGTATTGCTGATGTTCTCATCCACTCTACTAAGATAGGACTTGAAATAACCATGACCCAGTCTGAGTTGTGTAACAGTAGCAAGTTGGTGTTTGGTGAGAGAGAAGAAGTGTGGTGCAGGACTAAGAGTTGGCAGATGGAAGTGAATAGACCTAAAGTGCTTACCCTTTCTAGCATCTGGCAGTTGAGTCCAGTATTGGTGCCAGGCTAGAAGAGCAGACTTCTTGATCTGTGTCTTGAGTTTTGTCAGTGAGAGGTAACTGTCCTGTGATGGTTGGGGATACTCAGCTGCTTGTTTTGCCAGTCTGTCAGCTTCATCATTCCCTTGTATACCAGTATGTCCTGGCACCC
>JACCEG010000385.1:11455-32006 GCA_014065205.1 Tuber brumale | reverse complement strand
TGCGGCAGATCAGATTGTCCTACCAAGGGCAAAGCATGTTTGCATACCACCATCAAATGCGTCAACTGTGGCGATTCCCACCAGGCTACTTCCAAGGAATGTCCCACATACCTTAAGGCACACCAAGCGGCAACTGAGAGAAGGAACAGGGCTGTTTAGGGTTTTTACTTTTGTTTCCTATATTTGTTAGGCATTTGGCGGCTTGGAGGATTTCCTTTTGTCATTATGGCTCATGAGCTGGCCCAATCGAACGTTGCTACCTTTCAATATGAGACGGGATATCTGATTGGCACTCTTGCGTGGTGTAATTTTTGTATGTTAGTTAGCTTCATAGCCGCTTCGGCTCCATAAGCGTAATGAGATATAATAATAATAATAATAATAATAGTAAAGAAATAAATAAAATCTCACATCATACGCAGCAAAGGAAATCTCATAAAGCAAGTATAAAAATCAAAGCAGGGTAGCGGAGGTCGATGATCCTCCTCCAGGGGGCGTAAGTGGCCTAATTGGCGGCATGGGTGGCGGGAATCCGGTGCCAGTAGTGCGGATGTAGTTGGCGAGGCCGATGATGGCAGCAAGTGAGGACCAAACAGGGGAGCCCTGGCCGATGTCGGAGACTCCACGGAGATAGAGTGTCCTCTTGTCGGTTTTAGCCGAGCAATGTAGAATCGCGTGGGGGAACGTTTCGTCGTCCTCCTCATTGAAAGTGCAGAGGGGGGAGGATCCTTGGTCATCCCAGGGGCGATGTGCTGCGAGGTAGCTCTTCCCAGAGCGTCCCTGGTGTATTCGACCAGCTGTGAAGCGATCGAGCTCCATGAAGGCATGCGGCCTTAGCGAGGGTCTGAATTAGTAGTATCGTGGGGGGGGGGCCAGGAGAGTCCAGTCATCTAGGAGCTTTCCCCTCAAGGAGGCTTTGAGCGACTGGTAGCTCGAGTTCGTGCGGGGCATTGGGGTTAGCCCTGGCTTCAAAGCCGGGTAGGCTGGGGGCAGGGGCTCGTCCCCTCTCGCCACAGGAAGGAGAAGATGTGCCAGTGAGTCAATTGGGAGGTGCCTTCTCAGGGGCTGTTCGGCCTTGCATTGGCGCCAACCTAGGGGAATGTAGTTCTGTTTGCTGCCCACGAGGAGTTCCCGGTGCTCGGTCCGTCCTGGGTGGGAGATGAATGAAGGGAAGTCAGGGGGGAGCCTAGCCGAGGCCGGGTTGTAGGCGCGGGAGGAGCAGGCCAATCGCTGGGCGGCCATCCTTCTTCTGTGCAGGATCAGCAGGCTACGTGGCGGGAGGCATGCTTCAATAGCCAGGATGGTAGTGGGGGTTGAGGTGAAGCAGTTCGTCACCCACCTCATCACTCTGTTCCATAAGGTGGCCATCTTGTCCAATGTGGCCAGTGTCGGTGCGAGGAGGTCAGCCACCTAAGTTAGGATAGGCAGGATGAGGCCCATAGCCAATCTGCGGCACATGTGAGGAGGGATTCCAATCCCTGGGGGGGCGAGTCTTCTGATGGCAGCAAAGGCCCCTGTGGCTAGTGTGAGTCTCTTGGTGAAGTGGGTTGTGGTTGCCAGGGTTGGGGTGAACCAGTACCCCAGCCACCTGAGGCATGAGGACGGTGGGAAGGCGGAGCCATTGAGGGCTATGGGTTGGTTGGAGACCGGGGACCTGTCCTTGGGCGTCCTCCAGTGGATAAGTTCTGTTTTGGGGATTGAAAAGGAAACCCCAATCGTCGCTGCCCTGCTCTGAAGCAAAGAAAAAAATATTGAAGATACCTAATATTCCCCCTATAGGAAGCAGTAGAAACCGTAATTGAAAAATCATCAACATGGGAAAAAATTACCCCACGGGGTATAGTAACATGCAATTGAGAAACATAAATCACAAATAACAAAGGAGAGACAGGAGAGCCTTGTGGCGTGCCAACCTGCACCGGGGCAAAAGCCCCCAGCGCACCTTAGAACAACAAGCGGCATGAGCCGTCGGTGAGGAATGAACGGACCCAGGCAACCAGGTACTTGGGGGTGCCCTTGGCCCTGAGTTTGGCTGTGAGGAGGTTGGAGGAGACGTTGTCAAACCCGCCTTTTATGTCTAAGAAGAGGGAGGACGCTTTGGAGGAGGGGTCTTGGCGAGCTTTAACTTCCTGCACTAGGGCCGCCGCTGCGTGGAAGGTTGAGAGGCCAGCTACTGAGCCGCATTGGTTTGAGTTGAGGATCCCTACTTCACGGGCGATCAGGGAGAGGCGAGTAGCCACCACCCTTTCCAATATCTTTGAAAAGGTCTCCAGTAGGACGATTATGGGGAAGGGTTATTATTATTATTATTATTATATATCATTGTCTCGCTTATGGAGCCTAAGGCTATGAAGCGGCACTAACATACAACTTATCAAGGCAACAAACATGCCCGTCCAGAAATCCCATCTCCTAAATGGTAGTGTCAACTTTTGAATGGGCACCCACGGCCAAAGCACAAACAACAACAACAAGTAAGGAAATCCTCCTATCCGCCTACAGCCTAACAAATAAAGGAAATACAAGCGATTCAAACCTAAGCTGCCCTGTTCCTCCTGTCAGTTGCTGCCTGGTGTGCGTGAAGGTAGGTGGGGCACTCCTTGGAGGTGGCCAAGTGATTGTTGCCACAGTTGAGGCAAAGGATGGTAGTATGGAGGCACGGCTTGCCTTTGGTGGGACAGTCTGATCTGCGGCAAGTGTGGAGGTGGGCTGGGTGTTCCTGAGAACAGATAGCACAATGGGGGGTTTTGGTGCATTGAGAAGTATGGTGACCGAATTGAAGGCACCGGGAGCATTGGGTGTCAGGGCCAAAGGAGAGATAACGCTGCACTTTGAGCTTCCTGCCAAAGTGTGAGAGGGCTCTGCGGAGAGCTTTTTCAGTAGAGTCTTTGCTGGCAATGGTGAGAACCATGGCTGATGGTGCATTGTTCTGACGCTGGGCTTTAGTGGTGAGCCACCTGGGAGGGCAGGGATGGTGGGTGCCTGGGTTGAAGGTTTCAACCTCAGCTTGGATGGTAGGAAAGGTAGCGGTAGTGGGAATGCCGTGGATGATGACCTTTTGCCAGACCTCATCCTTTCTGAGGCCGTTAGCAGCAGGTATGGTGGCTCTGATAGCCTCGTCAATGGCAAAGCGGTGGTTTTTGAGTATGGTACAGGCAGGTGTGTTGTCTTTTGTAATAAGGATGACGTTATGGTTGGGGGTGAATTCAATGTTGGATACCAGTTGTTTCTTGATGGTTGTGTTGACAGGATCGCGTATGGCAAGGCAGTTGGTGTCTTCGGGCAGTGTTGTTCCGTCTCTTTCAACAACAATCGTACGGTCGCGTTTTGTGAGGAGAGATGAGGGGCTGGTTTTCTTTATTATTATTATTATTATTATATATCATTGTCTCGCTTATGGAGCCAGAGGCTATGAAGCGGCACTAACATACAACTTATCAAGGCAACAAACATGCCCGTCCAGAAATCCCATCTCCTAACTGGTAGTGTCAACTTTTGAATGGGCACCCACGGCCAAAAACACAAGCAACAACAAGTAAGGAAATCCTCCTATCCGCCTAAAGCCTATCAAATAAAGGAAATACAAGTAGTTAAAAACCTAAGCTGCCCTGTCCGTCCGTTCAGTTGCTGCCTGGTGTGCGTGTAGGTAGGTTGGACACTCCTTGGAGGTGGCCAGGTGGTTGTTGCCGCAGTTGAGGCAAAGGATAGTAGTGTGGAAGCACGGCTTGCCTTTGGTGGGGCAGTCTGATCTGCCGCAAGTGTGTAGGTGGGCTGGGTGTTCCTGAGAACAGATAGCACAGTGAGGGGTTTTTGTGCATTGGGAAGGGTGGTGACCGAATTCAAGGCATCTAGAGCATTGGGTGTCAGGACCAAAGGATAGATAATGCTGTACTTTGTGTTTCCTGCCAAAGAGTGAGAGGCCTCTGCTGAGGGCTTTTTCTGTAGAGTCTTTGCCGGCAATAGTGAGAACCATGGCTGATGCTGCCTTGTTCTGACGCTGGGCTTCAGTGGTGAGCCACCTGGGAGGGCGGGGGAGGTGGGTGCCTGGATTGAAGGTTGCAATCTCAGCCTGGACAGATGTAAAGGTGACTGTGGTGGGGATGCCGTGGATGATGACCTTTTGCCAGACCTCATCCTTTCTGATGCCGTTAGCAGCAGGTATGGTGGCTCGTATAGCCTCTTCAATGGCAAAGCGGTGGTTTTTGAGTATGGTAGAGGCAGGTGTGTTGTCTTTTGTGATAAGGAGGACGTTGTGGTTGGGGGTGAATTCAATGTTGGATACCAGTTGTTTCTTGATAGCTGAGTTAACAGCATCCCGTATGGCTAGGTGGTTGGTGTTTTCTGGTAGTGTAGTTCCATTTCTTTCAACAACAATCGTACGGTCGCGTTTTGTTAGGATAGGTGAGAGGGTTGTTTTCTTTGGTGAAGGTGCTGTAGGCTTGACTGGGAGTGCTTTTGATGCTTTCTGGGCCCAGGTTTGCGTGGTAGGAGGTGGTGGTATGGCACATTGGTGGGTGGTAGATGGTTGTTGTATGAGCTTTTGGGACTGAAGATGCGCAACTTGGTTGGTGATATTGTTGACCATAGCTTTCAACTCTTCTGTATCTTGGATGTGGCGGTCCTGGACAACACTTTTGTGTTTCTCCAAAGCAGTATTGGTGACTTGCATAACCTTGTATCTGGCTATCATGGCGTTGAGATCGTTTCTGATTTGGATGACATGAGTGGTGTGGGAATCAGATGCTGTGTCCTCCTCTTCTGAGAGGTGGATGGCAGTCCCGACTGTGTGGACAGGTGATGGAGTATCCTCAGCCATCTGAGTGTCCTCAGGCGAGGCTGGGTTCTGGGAAGAGGTGGGGTGAAAAGGGGGTGCAAGAGGATTTGCAGCCCCCTTACCTTTGCCTTTGCGTTTTGCAGACATCAAAGGTGATGGAAAGGGTGACTCAGTTGATAAAGGTGATCGAAAACAAATAATAAAGGTTGATTTGTCAGTAAAAAGTCTTTAAAGTGGAAGGGGAAGCGGTGAGAATTGGCTGTAGACCAATGAGGTGGGGGCTCGGCGAAAAATTTGTTGTGGTTTTTTCTAACTATATTTAAGTAACTACAACCGCTAGTACTAAACCCGGGCCTCACCGGCATGAGGTTACGGCATGACCTTCACCGTCAGCCAACCGCCTCCAATCCGTCATAAACCTAACCAAATCAAACAAAACAAAACAAAACAAAACAAAAACAAAACAAAACAAAACAAAACAAAGAAAAAACCAAAACCATAGCATGCTCAAAGGCGCTCAACCCCACCAGGGCGATCCCCGCGTATAGCGTCTTCCTGCTCCAACTCCTCAACAGGCACGGCATCCAAACCAGCCGCCCCATGAAATTCCACCAACAAATTCTTTCTATCAGCAACATAACGGTGACACTAAACTAAATAACAATCATAATGATCCTCCACATGTCTGACCACCTCACCGGCCAGCTTATACACCTTCCCACATACACACCTTCTCACGTCCACCCCAATAAACCCCAGAACCACCCTGCGTGCCCCGGCGGTGTCCATATCAGCGAATTCACCAAACTCCGAGATATGTACCCGGGTCTTCCAAGTCACCAAGCAGTCCTCAGAGGAATTAAGATGTCGTTTAAGCGCCGCCCGGGAAGTAAACCGTAGGCCGCAAACAGAGCAAACATCGGGCCCCTCACCGCCCAGCCATTGGAAACGACCCCGTCTCTTCAATCTAGCGCGACACCGATGTCTACCACCAGACGATATACCGCAGCGGGGGCAGATCATCGATGGAGCAATAAAGCCACCGCTGACCAGGCGTTAATCATCACCGAGCCGCATCATCAGCTGCGAGGAAAAAGGATTCCCACCCACTATCATAACCGCAGGCACCGATGTTCCAGCCCGTCGTCTCAGTGTAAACCCAAGGTAATCGAAGTTTCTCCACCAGGCAACCCATTGTCCTACCATCCGGTCGTCCCACAGGGTGTCAGCAGCGGGCCGCCCTTCACGGGTTGTCGGACATCGGGACAGGTGCAATCTCCCATCACGACCTTCACAGTCCTCATGACCAGTCCGTAACCCAGTCCCAGTTCGGAGCCGGATCAGCACATAAACATCCCGCCTCAATAACCCCCTCATGTGTCGTGGGCTCCGGGGCAGGCGTCGGTAGTATTCATGGCCTTCATTCCTATGCCAAGCCTCCCAACTCATCTTCCTCGCCTCACGAGCCCTCATGGCATTCCCAACACCAAACGTCACATCCCCCACATCAGCCAGTCCAAGCCCGAGCCCCAGCTTGGCCCCTCGGTCGACAAGCTCATTGCCCCCAACCCCGGCATGCCCGGGGATCCAATATATGAGTAGTTGCCCCAGTCTCCTCAGCACCGGCAAAAAGGACGCCGTGACAGAAACACCGGGCCCGGATTCCGGAAGCCGGAGTAGCAAATCAACCACCGGGGCACAGTCCACAAAGGCAGTAACCATGGCCCCCACCGGCACCGACATAAGTCCAGCGTGGAGAGCAAACAACTCACATTCCAGGGCACACCAGCCACCAGGCAGCCCCATGCTGACGACCTCCCCGGCCAGCCCTCTCTCATACCAAACATAAGCCCCTCCTGACCTATCACCACTGGATGAGCCGTCACTAAATAACACCAGCCCATCGCCGCACTCCATTCCACCCATCACCTCATCACATCTGGCCACCGCCGATCCCCGGTCCACACAGCCTTCCCCTCCAACCACAACATCCACCTCATCCGCCAGTTCCATAACATCCGCCGTAACCCCTTCCACGTGCCAGTCCTGACGGATAATACCGAACCAGGGCAGGTCCTCACAGTACCGGTAGCTGACCATCCGTGCATAACAACGATCCCTCAGATATCTAGCTTGTATCGCGCAGGGGGGTATACCAACTTCTGCCAACATCGCATTCAAGGCCAACCGGGCCGGCATTCGAAAGAGGTGACGAATGGTGTCGTTCACATGTTTCTGTATCTCCTTGATATAGTGGGGATAGTCGGCAATGAATTCCAGCCCATAGTACACAGTGGGCAGATAAGAGCCCTGAATGAGCCGATATAGTTCCCATGCGCCCAATCCCGACCCATCCTCGAATCGTCGAGACACTGCAGCAATGCGATGTCTAACACCCAACCCTCTAGCCAGCCAGTATTGAACATGGGCAGACCAGTTGAGGTGGATGTTAAAGCGGTAACCAAGGACCCGGAGATCCAGGGAGGGAGTAACCGTGGCACCCAGCAAGTCGATCGGGGCCCAGGGTTGATCACCGAAGCCGATCCATTCAGTCTTGAGGCCACTGAAGTCCAACACGCGGGCCCTCGCAACTCTTCGGCAGTCAGCCAGGCATTCCTGAGCTGCAGCTATAGCAGCAGCCCTGGAAGCTGCCGCCACGAGAATAACACCGTCATCCACGTAAGATATAACCGTCTGTCGGACAGCGGGTGAGTATCGTAGCCGGGGTCTCATAACATCAGCCACGTAGCAACCGAACAGAAACGGAGAGAGAGGGGACCCTTGGGGGACGCCGCGCGATATGTTAAAGTATCGAGAGGTACGGCCATTGAACCTAAATCGGACCCTCCTTCTCGAAACCCATCGCGCTATCCACCCGTTCAAGTCAGGGGGGCAGCCCCTCGCAGCCAGGAAGTCGGCCAACAGTCCCCTGTCCAGCCGGTCGAAACCACCCTCGACATCCATTGATATCATCATCCGCTGGAGATGTTCATTGTGGCGCAAAAATTCCAATATCAGTGCCATGGCATCATGACAACCACGCCTCTGGCGAGAACCAAATTGAGTAGTCTCAAGCTGAAGGGAACCGGCAAGCCTCCGAAGCACAATTCTCTCGGTCACCTTGGCCATAACGGGCAGCAGGACAATCATCCGCCATGCCTTGACCACATCATAGTGCGGCTTGGCAGCCTTCTCTATCAGTACAGCTTCGCCATCATGGAAGGACAGATGGTCACCAGCGAGTAACTCCTTGGTCATATGCACGAATGGGCCAGGCAATCGTTTCCGGACGAATCTCAGGAGGGGATATCCTATTCCATCACTCCCAGGGCACGTGTCGGTGGGTGATGCTGCCAAAGCCGCCACCACTTCCGTTTCCGTTAGGTCGTCAAAAGCCCGGGAGATCCTATCACCGCCAAAGTCCTCCTCTTCATCCGTGGGGACAAGCTGTTGTCCTATGAGTTCAGCAACATCGGCATGACGGGTGAGATATCGACCATCACCGGCGTCCATCGCTGGCAGAGTGCGACGCAACTCCATTTGATCAATACACCTAAACTGGGCTGGGTCCTTTAAATCCGCTAGGAACCCGTCCAGGGCAGCAAGGCGTGCAGCAGCCAGCTCACACCTGTATACCTTCCGCGCCAACCGGTATCCATCGACATCACCATCCCTCTTCAACTTCCACATATCCCTCTTCATCATCCGCAGCTCATCATTCCACCACCCCACAGTGCGCACCGCCGCTCTCCCAACAGGAAGCTCATCCACGACACCCAACAGTCCATCCCACGATAGCCCTTCCCCCAGCACATCCAAGGTGTCCGCAAAGGATCCCTTGTAAACCCTCTTCCAACATAGCCTGCCACGATTAATCTCAGCCGGCACACCGATCGGGATTTTCAGGCATGGTCCGACATGTTCCAGCCCTGCCCCATGGAGGCAACTATATCTGATGGGAATGTGGGTCATGGCGAAGGTTAGATCAATCGTCGAAACACCGTTGAACGTCGGTCCACCCCAGGCACATCGCCTAATCGATCGCCGTCTAGCCCAATCAACAACAGCGGATCCCGATCCATAAGTCCGGTCATCCCAGGAGTGATGTCGGGCATTAAAATCACCAGACAGGACATCGCACATGTCCAGTCCATCGCGAATCACGAGCATGTCCGACTTGGACATTCTCGGAGGAACGTATATACCAGCCAAACCAAACCTCGAGCCATCGCCCTGCATCAACCCGATGGAGCAAGAGTACTCATCATGCTTCCACACCTCGCACAGTCCCACCTTAGCCCTCCGAGCATACAGGCACACCCCACTCCCGATTACAAAAGAAACCAACATCAAATCCCTCTCTTGGTGTGGGTTAACCATCCCATCACTATCCACAGGGGGTTCCAATATAAAAAACAAATCAACAAATGAAAACAATTCAAAACAAAGGGAACGATTTCCACCACTCCTACCCACATTCTGTACCAATACCTTAAGCAACATACTTATAGGGAATTGGAACGGGACCTGGAGGCCTTCGAGGGGGAGGTGGCAGGGTCCACGCCGAACCCGACACCAAAATCAACGTCCTTCTCTCACTCCAAGGCCATAGCGGCACTCTCGGCCATGGTCTTCTCCACAGCCCGGCCTTGCTCACTCTTAACGAGCTTTTGCATGGACCTATCCGTGATCCCAACCTTGGTCGTTTCCTCCGAGACCATCTTGTTGGCCGTGGGGGACGAGGAATCAGTGCTCGGGGAAGGGCGGCGGATGTTGGGGCATGAGGGATCCCCAGTGAGGTGCCCCGTACGTGAGCACAGTCGGCAAGAAAGCACCACATGGGTACAAAGCGAACCAGCGGCAGCCTTGCATCCCGATATCAAGCACCAATGGTCCTTGGACCAGTGTCCACCATCACAGAACCGGCAGGCAACAGGCGCCCTGCACATCACCGCAACATGCCTCTGGCGAAGACATCGCTCGCAAAGGGAGGTGGGCTTGAGTTCAACCCAAAGCCGGATTGGGCGGTGGCGGCTATACACCGTCACACGGGTGTTGTCCAAGGCCACCCGGACAGCATCAGTCATCTCCACAACCATGACTACAGAGCCCTGGGTGTGCTTATGGCTCTTGTGAGCCGCTAGACTGCCGATCCAATGCGGGCGCCCAACAACGTTGAATCCCGGGTTGGTAACTTCCAGGTCCCGGATGAGGTCGTCGAAGGCAGCATCACCTTGCCAGTCCTCAGGCTTCCAAACAGCACCAACACCGAGGGGGGAGAGGGGGAGTTGAGACACCAGCACCTTGACCTTGCGAGTGTCTTGGGCAAAGGAAAAGCCGTTAAGCCCAAGCTCCATAGCAGCATGCTCCAAAATCCCAAGGAACTGCCGAATCTGCGCAGCAGAGTGTTGGACCAGGGACAAAAGGAGGTCACCAGTCGTGCGGTGAGCCACACAAGAACCAAAGCGAGCGGGGGATCTCGAGGCCAAAGCCTTGTTGAGGCGATTCTTGACCATCTCGGTGTTGACACCGGCCGGAAGGCGGGCCTTGACCCGACGCTTCTCAAATCGGATCGTGACATGTTTCTCCCTCTCGGTAACAGTGGGAGCGTGTGGCGGAGAAGGCTTCTTCCGGCGCTCCACCAAAGTGAAGCTCTTCTCACCAGCGACAGGGGCAGCACGCGAGGCCCACGAGGAGGCAGGGGCAGGGATATCCGAAGGACGCACCACCACCGGGGCGACATAGGCCGGTTTAAGCGGGCGGCCAGATCGGTCAACATGGCGGGGTTTAGGGGCCTTGGCTGGGCCGGTGGGAGTTGCAAGGGCCGGAATAGTTGGCCGTCCTGCAGCAACGGGAATGGCGGGTCTGGTAGCAGTGGGAGGCGAGTTCGTAGCGATCGCCTTGCCCTCCCGAATCCTCAAATCCTTCCTGCGAAGACCGTCAACCACGTCCTCAAGGCTATCAATCTTCCGGTCCTGGCGCCTCGAATGCTCCTTCAGGCTGCGGATTTCCTGGCACAGGTCCAGAACAACGTTGGCCAACCTCTGCATATCTTCGCCAACAGGGGCCAAGGATTCGTACTCGCCCTCATCGAATATCCGGAGGGGTTCACGCCCAGCCTCTATCGCCGGCAGTTCCCCAGACGATGATCCCCCCGCAGATGCCGTGGTAGCATGTCGGCTATCACCCAGCCCATCAGCTTCAGAGGTGCGTCCCCCGCCCAACGCCATGGGCAGATCCGCGACGCTCTATTCATCATCACTTACCGCACCAACAGCCGCCACCGCCTGGCCGCACTGTATCTCTTCCAAGCCCCCCAACATGTCCACCTCAACCGGGGTCAAAGTGGGTACCCTCTCCTCGGGCACAACAGCCTCCGGAGCAATACACACAGTTTCGGCTAAGGTGGACGGGAGGGGGGGCATAGAACCGTAGTCCGTAGACCCAACCAAAGCCACCGAGTCCTCCTCTTGTGACTCAGGGGAAGCATGACGGCTATCCCCAAGCCCAGTTCCTTCCGTAGTCTTCCCACCACCCAAGCCCATAGACACATCCTTGGGGGTGGATTCGATAGGGTCGGCCTTAACCTTCCCGGACATATACTTCTTGTGCCGACGGGACGGAGGCGGCGCGGCGGGACGAGGGGGAGAGTATGACGCATCCTGGGAGTCGTCGAGTTTGAAGCCCTTGTATAGAGCACGCTCCGATGAGGGCAGTTCACCGAATGGAGGAGAGGAGGAAGGCGAAGTTGTAACCGAGCCGACGCGGCGGGCTTGAGAAGCAGGGCCACCAGCCTGGTCACCAGTAACAAAGTGCTCGCCGATAAGGGAGCCGGTGCCCTGTGTAGCAGTAGACTGCGAGGGCACGAAGGAGGAGGAAGCGTCGGGAGTATGGTAACGGACGAAGAGCCCGAAAGTGTTATCACGGATCACCCTACAGTCGGTTCATCCGGAGCCGAGGAGCATGGAGTTGATGGCAATCTCCAGCTCGGAAACAAGAGTAAGACCCAGGCGTTGAACCATGGGCACAAGGGAGTCCCCAAACTCGGCAGAGGAGTTGGGGCAACCACCGCAGTGGGAAACATTAACAGGCATGCCCGAGGGGGGAAAACGATAGGATGCCACAGTCATAGGGACCAGGCCAGGAGGATGGGCCTCAGCAGACATGGCCGAGGGCAGAGGAGGATAGCAAGGCGTAGAACACCAGGCTATAGTGCAAAAAGCACAAGAAACAACAGAAACTCAAGGTATTACCGGGCACAGCCTCGGATAGCTCAACCTAAGCGAGAATACAGATGAATCCTGCACTATTCACTCAGTAACGAGATGAAAAGTGAGGTAAAAGTCTTTACCGAAGTAAAGTGAGGGGTATCGCAAGAACAAATAAAGGGATGTGATTGGCTGTCGGGAAAGGTGTAGGAGGTTCGGTTGCGTGGTTTTTTCTTTCGCTGTGGTTGTAATGGCAACGGAGTCGGCTGGTTTTCTTTGGTAGAGGTGTTGCAGGTTTGACTGGGAGGGCTTCAGAAGCCTTTTGGGCCCAGGTTTGGGTGGTAGGAGGTGGGGGTAGGGTGGATTGGTGGGTGGTTGATGGTTGTTGTTTGAGCTGTGGGGACTGAAGATGCGCAACTTGGTTGGTAAGATTGGTAACCATGGCTTTCAACTCTTCAGTATCTCGGATGTGGCGGTCCTGGACAACACGCATATGTTTCTCCAAGGCAGAATGGGTGATTTGTATAACCTTGTATCTCGCTATCATGGAGTTGAGGTCGTTTCTGAGTTGGATGACATGAGTGGTGAGGGAGTCTGATCCTGTGTCTTCCTCTTCTGAGAGGTGGACAGCAGTACCGACTGTGTGGACAGGTGATGGAGTATCCTCAGCCATCTGAGTATCCTGAGGCGAGGCTGGGGTTTGGGAAGAGGAGGGCTGAAAAGGGGGTGCAAGAGGGTTTGCAGCCCCTTTACCTTTGCCTTTGCGTCTGGCAGACATCAAAGGTGATGAAATGGGTGACTCAGTTGATAGAGGTGATGGAAAACAAATAATAAGGGATGATTAGGCTGTGAAAAGTCTTTAAAGTGGATGTGGAAGCGGTGAGATTTGGTTGTTGACCAACGAGGTGGAGGCTTGTCGAAAAATTTGGTGTGGTTTTTTCTTTCGCTGTGGTTGTAACGGCAAATGAGTCGTAGCTGGGAATTTTTTTCTTTTTTTCCCCCCCCCCCATACCATATACTACCTGCTAGGCACAAGAACGTGCATGCAGCGCAAGCTATGGCAAAAAGAAAACCTTAATTCAAAACAAACAAACAAAGGAAACCATCGGCACAAATCTCCAAAATGACAAATTCGTCACAAGCACCTCCAACGGTGAACACTCAAGCTAGTAAGGAAACCCATGAAATCTCCTAGCAACAGCAAAAAAAAAGATTTCTTAAATCAAGTATATCAATCAAAGCAGGCCAGCAGAGGAGGGCGGGCCCTCCTTTAGGGGCAAAAGGGGCCTTATCGGCGGCATTGTGGGTGGGAATCCGGTACCGGTCGTGCGGATATAATTTGCTAGGCCAATGATGGCAGGAAGCGAGGACCAAACAGGCGACCCTTAGCCGATCTCAGAGACTCCATGGAGGTAGAGCGCCCTTTTTGCAGCCTTGGCGGAGCAGTGAAGGATTGCATGGGTGAACGTTTCGTAGTCCTCCTCACAGAAGGTGCAGAGGGGGGAGGATTCTTGCTCGTCCCTGGAGTGGTGCGCGGCGAGGTGACCTTTTCCAGATCGTCCCTGGTGTATCCGCCCGTCTGTGCAGCGATCGAGCCCCATGAAGGGGTGCGGCCTAAGTGTGGGTGTGTACTGGTAGTACCGTGGGGGTGCAGCAAGATGTGTCCAGTCGGCCAGCAGTCTTCCCCTAAGGGCGGCCTTCAGGGATTTGTAGCGCGAGTTCGCTGGCGGCATCGGCGTTAGCCCCGGCTCTAGGGTTGGGTAGGTGGCTGGGAGGGGCCTGTCCCCTTGAATCACAGGCGGGAGCAGGTGTGCTAGTGCGTCTATTGGTAGATGTCTCCTCATGGGTTGTTCAGCCTTATACTGGCTCCAGCCCAGGGGGATGTAGTTCTGTTTCCTTCCATCCTGGAGCTCCCGATTCTGGGCCCTGTCTTCGTGTGCGGTGTATGAGGGGAAGTCTGGGGGGAGCCTGGCTGACGTCAGGTTGTAGGCGGGGGAAGAGCAGGGCAGTTGCAATGCGGCCATCCTTCTCTTGTGGGGAATCAGTAGACTGAGGGGTGGGAGGCTTGCCACGATAGCGAGGATGGTAGTGGGGGTCGAGGTGAAGCAGTTTGTCACCCAGCGCATCACCCTGTGCCAAAGGACTGACATCTTGTCCATGGTGGCCAGCGTGGGTGCGAGGAGATCAGCCCCATAGGTGAGGATAGGCAGGATGAGACCCATAGCCAACCTGCGGCACATGTGAGGGGGGATTCCAATCCCAGGGGGGGCGCGCCTTCTGACGGCTGCAAACGCTCCCGAGGCTAGCGTGAGAAGTACCATTGTCATTATTATTATTATTATTATATATCATGGTCTCGCTTATGGAGCCAGAGGCTATGAAGCGGCACTAACATACAACTTATCAAGGCCACAAANCTTGTCCATGGTGGCCAGCGTGGGTGCGAGGAGATCAGCCCCATAGGTGAGGATAGGCAGGATGAGACCCATAGCCAACCTGCGGCACATGTGAGGAGGGATTCCAATCCCAGCGGGGGCGAGCTTTCTGACGGCTGCAAACACTCCCGAGGCTAGTGTGAGTCTTTTGACGAAGTGGGTTGTTGTCTCCAGTGTTGGGGTGAACCAGTATCCTAGCCACCTGAGGCAGGAAGAAGGTGCGAAGACCGAGCCGTTGAGAGATAAGGGTTGGTTGGAAACTGGGGATCTGTCCTTAGGTGTCCTTCAGTGTATCAGTTCCGTCTTGGGGATCGAGAAGGAAACTCCAATCCGTGCTGCCCTGCTCTGAAGCAAAGAAAAACAATATTGTAAGTACCTAATATTCCCCCTATAAGAAGCAGTAGAAACCGTAATTGAAAAATCATCAACATAGGAAAAAATCACCACAGAGGGTATGGAAACATGCAATTCAGAAACATAAATCACTAATAATAAAGGAGAGACAGGAGACCCTTGGGGCGTTCCAACTTGGACTGGGGCAAACACCCCTGGTGCTCCTTGAAACACGAACCGGCAGGAACGGTCTGTGAGGAAGGATCGGACCCAGGCCAAAAGGTACTTGGGAGTGCCCTTTGCCCTGAGCTTTGCTGTTAAAAGGTTGGAGGAGACGTTATCGAAGCCCCCCTTTATGTCTAAAAACAGGGAGGAGGCTATGGAGGAAGGGTTTTGCCGTGCCCTGACTTCCGGAACTAGGGCAGCCGTGGCGTCGAAGGTGGAAAGGCCAGCTAGCGAACCGCACTGGTTTGGGTTGTGCAGCCCTATTTTGCGGGCGATGAGTGAGAGTCGGGTAGCCACTATCCTTTCTAGGATCTTTGAAAACGTCGCAAGCAGGACGATGATCCTGAATGAGGCAGGGGTGGAGTACTCTGTTCTACCTGCTTTTGGTAGGACGATTCCGTTGGCCATCTTGAGGCTCTTTGGGTAGTGTCCACAGGCAAGAAGTGGGGCAAGAAGAGATGTTAGGAGGGACGGGTTCAGAGCATGTACTTTTTTCCAGACCCCGTATGGGACCTGGTCTGGGCCGGGGGCTGATTTGTTGGAGGATGTCGCCAGTGCAGAGGAGACCTCCTCCGGTGCTAGTGGAGGGTGTTCTGGGTCGAAGCGTGGGTAGGCGACCGATTGTGGAAGGGGTTTGGGCGGGAAGAAGTGGGTCAGCAGGGCCTGGTTAATCTATGATTGGGCGCTTGCACCAGGAAGGTCAGGGAACCGTTCTTCATCTCTAGCCATGGCGGCCTTCTTGGCCTTCCAGACTGTCGGTGGCGTCACTGCCTCCAGGAAGTCTTTAGAGTAGTTGGCTTTAGCTTTCTTAATCGCCATGAAGTATCGATTCCGATGGGCTTTAAATTCATCCAGGGACGTTGGGGTGGGTTCTTTCCGGTGTGATCGCGAGGCACGGTGGTGGGTTTGTCCTAGGTGGGTTATCTCCAAACTCCGCCAGGGTTTCGAGTGTATTGAGATGTTCTTGGTCGGGGTGCATGATTTGAGGAGGGTCGTGACAGTGTGTAAGTGTCTTTCTAGCCAGCGGTCCAGCTCGAGGTCGGTGGGGTGAGGACGCGGGGGAGGAAATTGCAATTCCTTCAACCTATCCCCAATGATTCCCCAGTCCGTCTTATCCCAGTATGGTGCTGGAGTTGCCGCTATCATGAGCGGTGCAGTAAATGTGATGGCTATAGGGAGGTGGTCCGAGCCCGTTGCCGCGAGGCGGGTTGACCAGGAGTGCAGAAAGCGCCGGAGGGGGGCGTTCGTGAAGGCCAGGTCTATAACTCCTGGTCTCGAATTGAGGTCGAATGGGAACCTAGTGTAGGCCCCTGGGGTGTTGGAGAGCTGAAAGCCAGAGTCTAGTGTCAGCTCGAAGTAGGAGTTGGAAGTGGAGAACTCATTTGAAGAAATTGTTCTTAGGGGGTCGGCCTGTGGGTGGTGGATGTTGAAATCCCCAGCCACCAGTGTAGGGAAGGAGTTCTGGGGGAAGCAGGTACTTGGGTCGACTGTTCTGTTTCCTGAGGAAGTTGCAATTGTGGAGTAAAGGTTGCAGGCCCTGAATCGTGAGTGATTGGAGTCAAAAAGCCCTAAAGGTGAGTACACATCAATGGCCATAAAGTCAGGCCTATTAAAAAAACAAGGTAATACTGAAAACACATTCAAAAAATCCAAGCAAACATAGGTGGCCACCTTGGGAGGGGTACCTTGTTTAAATGGGGGAGCAAATGATTTAAAGGAAGCAAATGTAGGAAGCCTATTCTTGTAAACGGGGGGGTCTTGCAATAAAACTATTTGTGGGGGGGCTTTTAGTGAGCGAAAGCTATTAAATAATAAAACAAACACATCCCAGCTTCCCAGGCAGTTATGTTGAACAAAGAAAAGTTGCTTAAGAGAGGATGGGGGAGGTGGCCCTATGGGCGAGGTGCAGGAAGAATCCTCCACCTTTAAGCACCTGTGATGGGGTCTTCAGAAGAGAACACGTCAGCCCACGGTGGGGGGGGGGCCGACTCGTCTGGGTATTGGTGCCTTAAAAAGGTCCATTGGGAGGGCGTGGGACGTCGATTACCGAGGGGTCTCTTCCACGCTGGTGTCGATTTGTTTGCCTTTCCCCTTAGGGGTGGCTGGTCTGGAATCTTCGCCAACCGTATCCATGTCTTCACCTTCCGGCTGAGGGGGCAGGTCGTCTCTTGCTGGAAGCTTCGGTCGAGAGGGGGAGTCATTGTTAGTGGCCGAGTGGTCCCCAGAGCAGTTGGGACATTTGAGGGGAGAGGTAGGGCAGCAGGAAGCCGCTGCTCTCAGGTGGCCTTCTTTCGGGCAGGTCGGGTTTGTGCACCGGTGGGCCGAGCGCGGGTGGGACCCCGAGCACAATGGGCATCCTGAGGTGCTCTCTTTGCACATGGGCGAGGGGTGTCCGAATTTCCCACATTTCGGGCATTGCATGTATCGACTCTGGGAGTGGCATACGTCCACTTTGCGAGGTTTGGAGTAGAGGTATATGGACCTTCCTATCTTCACAACGTCAGTGGGGGGAACAGACACTACAATGGAGGTAGAGTTCTTGGTTGCCCTTATTTCAGGATTTGGTTGGAGGTATCTCGCAATTATTATTATTATTATTATTATATCTCATTACGCTTAGGGAGCTGCAGCGGCTATGAAGCTAATTAACATACAAAAAATACACCACGCAAGGGTGCCGGTCAGATATCCCGTCTCATATTGAAAGGTAGCAACGTTCGATTGGGCCAGCTCATGAGCCATAATGACAAAAGGAAATCCTCCAAGCCGCCAAATGCCTAACAAATATAGGAAACAAAAGTAAAAACCCTAAACAGCCCTGTTCCTTCTCTCAGTTGCCGCTTGGTGTGCCTTAAGGTATGTGGGACATTCCTTGGAAGTAGCCTGGTGGGAATCGCCACAGTTGACGCATTTGATGGTGGTATGCAAACATGCTTTGCCCTTGGTAGGACAATCTGATCTGCCGCAGGTGTGGAGGTGTGCTGGATGTTCCATGGAGCAGATGCTGCAATGTTGGGTGCCGGTACACTGAGAAGGGTGGTGGCCAAAGGCCAGGCATTTGGTGCATTGGGTATCAGGACCAAAGGACAAGTAGCGTTGCACTTTGAACTGCTTCCCAAGTAGTGAGAGGCCTCTGCTGAGGGCTTTATCTGTGGAGTCTTTGCCGGCAATAGTGAGGACCATAGCTGATGCTGCTTTATCCTGACGTTGGGCTGGGGTGGTGAGCCATCTAGGAGGGCGTGGGAGGTGGGTGCCTGGGTTGAATTCTTCAATCTCAGATTGAATAGTGGAAAAGGTGGAGGATGTGGGGACGCCATGGAGGATGACCTTGTGCCAGATTTCGTCTTTTCTGAGGCCAATGGCTGCAGGGATGGTGGCTCTAGTTGCTTCCTCAATGGCAGAACGATGCGCTTTGAGGACAGAGGTAGCAGGTGTGTTATCCTTGGTGAGGAGGAGGACATGGTGGTTGGTGGTGAATTCTATTCTTGCAATAAGAGGTTTCTTGATTGCATTGTTGATTGCATCGCGAATGGTGAGGGGGTTGGTGGTATCAGGTAGGATAGAGCCATCTCTTTCAATGACAATGGTACGGTCGCGTTTGGTCAAAACAGCTGGGGTTGAAGTTTTGGCTGGTGGAGTGGTAGAGGATTTGACTGGGACTGCTTTGGTAGCTCTTTGGGCCCAGGTTTGTTGTTGTGGTGGGGCGGGCAAGGTGGTTTGTTGTGGTGGGGAGGGTTGTTGGTGGTGGAGTTGGTACTGCAGGTGTTCAACCTGAGAGGTGAGGTGCGCAACTTGGCCTTGAAGTGTTTGGATGTCTGTAATATGGCGGTTTTGAACCATCATGAGGTGTTTCTGCAGGGCTTGGAAGCCATCTTCAAGGTGTTGAGTGCGAAGTAAGATGCCAAGGTTGGTGTCGGCAATGCCTTCAGCCAAAGGCCTTGGTGAAAACGTAGGGATGGAAGGATGATCTTCTGTAGAGGTGGTAGAGGCAGGAGCAGGCACAGTCTGGACTGGGGAGCCTGGTTCTTCCTCCATGCGTGTGTCCTCAGGCGAGGCTGGGTTGGGAGGTGGGATGGGTGGGTTGAAGGGGGCTGCAAAAGGGTTTGCACCACCCCTCCCTCTGCCCCTACGTCTATTAGGCATCAGAGGGTTGGGAAATGGGACTCAGTTGATAAAGGTGATAAAACACATATGAGGGGGGATGATTTGTGGTTGAAAAGTCTTTAAAGTGAAAGGGTGAAGCGGTGAGGAATGGTTATCAACCAAGGAGGTGGAAGCTTGGCAAGAAATTTAGTGTGGTTTTTTCTTTCGCTGTGGTTGTAACAGCAACGGAGTCTAGGTATCTCGCAAACAAGATCGTTACCCCTGTTGCGTTAAGGATAGACTTCCCCAGTTCAGAGCGAAGTTCTTCTTGATGTTGAGGGAGAAAAGGAATCGGTAGGCCATGGATGGCCAGTGGGACCTCGTTTGGTGCAGGCCTGAACGGCCTGAACGGGTTATCCGCAACGGGGAATGCTTTATTGAATCTTGCCGCAAGGGCATCGCAGCAGGGGGAGTAGGCTGTTGCAGGCATTTGGAGCGAGCTGGCGGTGAGTGTGAGGGCACCTCGGGCATTGACCGAGGCGCTGAAGCATAGGGGGTGAGGGCAGTTCGCTTCCCTGTGGACTTGTGCGGCTATATCTAGGGCTGTTGCTGTTATCCTAAGAGCGTCAGCGTGGAGCAGGGGGGTCTCTCTTGGAGCGAAGAATCTTCTGTTGGCCGCTGGTAGGGGGGGTGGCCCTCTGACTGAGGGGCCCTCATCCCTAGACGCTGCGACTTGGGCTGCAGAGGCCGAAGCGGGAGCTCCTTCCTTCGTCCTTCTGGACTTCCTTCCCCCTGCCTGCTCCTGTGGTGCTGCAGCCAGGGCATAGGTTGATGGTCTGGGTTTTGCCTTACTGAGGGCTTTGTTGAGTGATGGTTCTTGATGGCCCGGGGTAAAGGAGTAGGTATTGTATTTCCCTTCACGGAAGGCCTGGGCCTCCCAGGAGCGCTGGTGTTTGACCGCGTAAGCTTTCGGGTCACCGTACCACTTATCAGTGGAGGTATAGTGGCGAGGGATGTCCGAGTCGAAATCGTCTGCGGTGCTGTGGGCTGGTACTGTGGGGGCGGCGGAATTCTACGCCCGGTGTTGGGCTTGTTTGCCAGTCTGGGGCTGTTGTAGGGCCATAACTGGCTTAGCGGAAAGGGAGGCCGCTACTCGGGATGAGAGGTCAGCCACAGTGGCTTGGATAGAAGTGAGAGAAGCCCGAGAACTAGCGTGGACTTGTTGGGGCGGGGGGGTGGTGGTTTCCATCTTGGTTTCGAGGAAGCCTATTCTGGAGTGGAGGGCTGCAATACCTTCAAGTGCAGCCATGAGTAGGGGGAGGATTGACCCTTCTGCTACCGAAAGGTTTCTGAGATCTGCGTCCCAGAGCCTGGGGAAGACGTCTCTGTTGGTGGCCATGTTGCACGTGGTATGGTTGTACATCTCTCTAAGGAGTGGAAGGTTTGGATCGAGGGGGCCTACAGAGTAGGACCTCGAGGCAGCCTGGGGGGGG